>CAJNIZ010005892.1:12234-46162 GCA_905231905.1 Symbiodinium pilosum | reverse complement strand
ATATAACCCCAATATAGCCCCTATCATACTCTGCTATTAGAATCATCTAGAAAATCCCTTTTCGAGAGTTTAGAGTACAGCTCATGTGCATTCTTCTGGCTTTGCTTGTTGCTTCAAACCACCCCCCGCCCTTTCAGCGTCTATATGTACAAGCACGAAAACATGGTGGTAACAGCAGGACTCGGATATGATCAAAACGAAGCAAAATGTCAAAGTCACCCCGTCTATCTTTCTTAGGAATGGACAGCCTGCAACGTAGTGAAATTGGTGCTTTGGAGCCTAAACCTCAACCCGTGGAAACACGGCAGACCCATCACACTCATGATGAATGCATGGAAGGGTTTCTGCGAAGGAATCTCCCCCGCCAATGGGATCAAAAAAAAGGATCTCTGTAGCTTGGGGTGGATACATAGCTATGCGTGCAAAAATAGGGGTGCCGAATGTTAGGAGGATGGCGTGGGATCAACAACTTCAACATGTCTTTCCTGAAGCCGGGTCGCGGTTGACTACCCGACCTGTGGGGGTGGTGTCGTGCCAGGCCATGGGAGAACCTGGGTCAGACAAAAAAAATCAGGACGGGGATCAGGACGGGTAGTTTTTTTTAGCGCCTTTTTCCACCTGCATGACAGATAGAAGACTCCCAGGTCAGGCGAAAAAGATCGAATTGAGCATCCACCCGCTTCACAGCACGGGGAGTTTGGGCCTAGGGCTTTATTTAGTAGAGCTCTGGATTTTCGGACGCTTGGTAGGAAGAGGAATGAGGTTGAAGCGGAATTTTGCTTAGATGCTTCGCTAGTCAAAGCACATTGGTTTTCTTGAGGCTCTCACGTGGGCTGCCGAAAGAAAGGTCAAACCAAAGGGCTGTGATCTAAGTGCTGACTGTCGCCTTGGCTTGTCTCCTGAAAAGAGCCATGCCTAAGTTAGGTACTGCCCCCAACCACTAACAACCCATAATTTGCATTAAGGGTAACATTGGTGGCATTTTGTATAATCATACTGGGCCTATGGTGGGGGCAGTATCCAATGCTTAGCATAACATCAACCTGGGATCGGATCACTGCCCAAAGCGCCCGCTGATGCATGCTTCCTGGGCATGAGAAGCTAAGACTCCCTACGGTTGATATTCTTAGGGTTCTATAAGGGTATATAGGGATCATATATGGCTTTAGGAGAGCTTAACTGTGCAGAATCAAGTGGAAAATACAATTGATTCATGCTCCTATGCGTAGGGATTATCTAGGGAGATAGATGTCCTTGTTCAATCCTAGGTCAGTCCCCAACAGATACTGCAATGGGCAGTAGGAGTTCTAATTGGCCCGTGAAGGACAATTACTGAGAGTCTGGAGGCGGAACGACCCAACCTATGTGGCAGTGAGTTCCGCAAGATTCTTAGCCTGTTATAGCCCGAAGGAATGTGTGAGCACGCGAAGGGAAGCATGCATGGCAGCTGCAAACCTCACAAAATCATAGCAACCATGGTCGAAAACCAAACTCACAAGTTTCGCATTGCTCCACACCTGCCTGCCATCAGGCTTCACACCTTGACTTCATCTGAAGCAGGACCATCTACTGATTCCTAATTCCAGGAGACACTGAAGATCTTACCTGGCAATGTTTGAAATGTGGGGGCTTCCAAGACAGGGGCACTTTGGGGAACTGCTTAGGAGATATAGGGGACTATAGGGCTAAGTGGATTTTTGGGCTCCCTTGTCAGCATCCTGTAGCGACTGTATTGAGAAGATCTCCCAAGTCCCAGAACAAGCTTGCAGAATGCTTCTGTAACAAGTCCTGCACTATCCCAAGGGTTCTATTGGGTTATTTTGGGATATTACACCCCCATAATGGAGCACTGATTAAATGGAAAATCAAATGCATTTTGTTGAGTTGAACGCTGAGCGAGCGGGCTCCACTCTTTGCGGACGGTTATCAAGTGAAAAATCACATGGAAAATGAAATGGAAACTGGGGTGGGTTATATAGGGATGGGGTTGTATTAGGGGTAATATTAGGATTGTATTCTATTCGGGTTATATTATGGGTATCCTCACTATCCCAAGTCTGGTTGGTTATATTATATAGGGTTCACATTGGGGATATATTGGGAGAATGGAAAAGAAAATGGAAACTACCATATTATAGGGTTTAGGGTTCTAAGGGTCCAAGAACCCAATGATTAGGTCCCTTTAAAGGGGGATATACAGGGGTATAGGGGTATATAGGGTTTAGGGTTTAGGGTTGAGGAGTATCCTGAAATCCTCTTACTTGCAAGGCTCCTGCAGATCTGAAAATAATGGCCCTGTCCCACATGCATCCAAACAGTGCTTCATAGGTTCTATTAGGGTTATATTAGTGTAATATCAGGGTTGTATGGGGGGTATATTGGGTTATTTTGGGGTTAGATTGGGATAATATTAGGGACCCAAAAGTCTGACGGCAAAAACAAATCCGATCCAAAGGCTCAGAGACAAAACGGCCTCTACTGTGAGCAAGAATTTCTTTCGAGAAAATTGATGTAAAAGCTGGCGTCACTCCACGCCAGCAGTGGCTAGAGTATTTCTACTGCCACTACAACTGTTCCTATAAACAATATCACCCAACAAACAGCCGGAGCATCTGGAGAGCTTCAAGGAGCTGTACTGGAACACCAGAAGCCTGCATCCATACAGGCACGAGCCTGTGGTTTCGGATGTGGGGCGAAGGTTGGTGGCTTAGACTGCAGGGGGCAAGGTCATACGATCTGCAATCCGTAAAAAAAATACCTTAAGCCCCTAAACCCTAAATAATCCAGTAGCTTCCGTTTTCTTTCCACTATTACTGTTACCAGTTACATGTAGGAGGTTGTTTTGGCCGGGCAGCTCGCCCATCAAAGAGATTGCAAGCTTACACAAGGCGGATATACAGGACACCAGGGTTCTTACTATAGGGCTCATGAAGAGGGATACTAGGAGTTTAGAAGGATTCCAAATTCATTTCCTTCAACATGCTCCATGCGCATGTGAGGTCGGCTGATCATATGACATCAGCAGCCTGCAACGCAGAAAGCTACGGGATCTTGCGGCCTCATCGCTGTGAAGATGACAATTGAGAAGGAGATCGCCGCGTACACCTGCAGCTTCTGAGACGAGAACTTTTCCTAGAATAACCTTGAGGAGTCTGAGTCAATGGGTTCAAGGAGCCCTAGACAATTTGGGCGTTTGGAGTTCAGCCCCTGGCTAGGAACTAGCTAGGGCAATAATAACTGAGCGCACATGGCACACCCTAAACCCTAACACTCTTAACCACTGAGCCCCCAAAAAGATCAGCACAGTTTTGGGCGAAAATTGCATACTCTTCATGCTGTGAAGGATTGTGCGAGCGTCGCAGGCTTGTGCTCGACTGTAGCCTTCTAAGGCGGAGATGTCCAAGATGCCTTCACAAGGAAAAAATCAGAAACATTAACAAAAAAAAGTGTCGAACATCAAGGAACATCGTCCCAACAACAAGGTCAGGCGGCTACAGCGAAGAAGCGCGGAACAAATTTGAAAAATTTTGCAATGTCGAGGGATCACTGCAGTGAGCTCTAGAAGGCATTTTTCGTAATTAGTGTCGGCAAGCGCCACGTCAACTGCCATCAACGCGTAGCGATGATCATCGCTGCGGCCATGCTATAGTATCCCCATATCACCCCTATAATATCCTTATACAGCCAATGCGATATCCGTATACAAACCCTATAATATCCGTAAATAACCCCTATCTGAAGACGTAAGTTACATGCGATAATGTCAAAGCCCTACGCGACCAAGCCAAAGTGAGGATGCCGAAGCCCATAGGTTTGTATCGGATTTGGGGATTTCCCGTAATTAATGATACCTCATTGGGGGTGATAGGGGTATTTAGGGTTTATATGGGATTTGGGGGGTTTCCCTTAAAACACAATGTCAGATTCTGAGAAGGATCTCAATCAGAAACTTCCTAGGCCCTAGGCTCCCAAACCCTCAGTAAACCCTACCGACCCAAAACCCTACACTCCCAACCCTGAAGCCTAACTGAACCCTACACCCTGAGGCCCCCACAACCAGTGCATCCGCAGTCCCCAAGCTCTCGCTAACTTCTGGCCAGTGCCCGATCCAAAGAGCCGAGCACAGGTAGCCTGGCAGCAGAGCTATTGCTATGATTGTTAATGTAGCCATTGATTGATATAACTATCACACTTACGATTAGCATTACGATTATTTTGTAACATGTTTACTACTATCACTTCACTACTATTATTCTTACTGCTCTTGATATTTCTACTACTATAAGGCTTGAGTTTTCCAGGACTTCAGGTCTCTCTTCTCCCACCTTGCTCATTGAAGCATTTAGGGTTCAGGGCTCAGGGATTTAGGGTGTACCTTATGGGGCATTGGGCGTGGAGCTTCGGGCTTGCGTGTTACTTTTGATACTTCTATTACAATAACTACTATAAGTACTATTACTGCTGCTAACACTGTTATTACTATTAATACTGATAATGTTGCTATTACTGCTTGTACATTGAAGTGTAGGACTTCGGTCACAGGGATTCAAGAATCAGAAGTGTAGGTGCGCGAGGCCATAAAGCAGGATTGTATTGGCACATCTAAAAAAAGCCCGCCCTTTGAACCTCTTGAAGCTGATTTGACTCTTGTTAACCGAAAACAAAAGCCACGACATTCAGAAGCCCCGAATGCCGAGACAACATGATGTCTTTACAGATATGCAACCAACCGCACAGTGTCCTTACATGTCCCCACAATGCCTCATTCAGGAATTCTGGGCCAAATGTGAGAGCGGAGATGCTCAAAGTGGATAAACGTAACAGTTCAGAGCTCTGGACGCTTTACCTGGGATCAGCCAGGGCTGGCATTCGCCTGAGTTCTGTTTCCTGCAGGAACATCGGAGCCACACAGATTTCCACGGGGGCGGCTTGGTTGTATATGAGATGATATGCGATGATACAAAGGTTCTATAACGGGCTGTGGAAAGTATGGTGTCTTTGGACACCCTAAACATTGGCGGCCATCTTATTACAGGGAGCCCAAAAAAGAACCATAATTTTGACAACCCCCACGGCCGCCCGCATAGGGGAGCGACCCACCACTCTCCCATGCCTGCGGTGCTGACAAAATTCGTTGCAATCCTGAGCTCCATCAGGAAGGAGGATGAGGCGATTACATGTGAAGATAGGAGTAGTGGAAAGTGCATGAAGATGCCTGAAGGTTTACCACACTGTCCGGAACCTGGCTCCTTACGCAGGAACCTGGATGCATAACGAAACAATCAAATGCAGAACTCTGGAAATCTGGTGTGTTAAGGGGATAAACGGCCCTGCTTCCTGCCTCTAGAAATCGGGGTGCCAGAGGGAGAGATTGGAAAACCATGGGGCGGCAGTCTCGCCCACGCGTCTGCACAGGCTTAAAAACAGACATGCCACTCTAAATGAACGGGCAGTCAACAACGACAACAAAACAGAGAGCAGCACCCAACAGAACAAAAAAGCGCAGCGCCAGCTGACTTCTACATACCAGCCAGGCAAGCCTTACGAAGCCGAATGAGGACTTCTGAATGCTCAGGTGCCTCAACATTAATAACAAGAAACAGAATAATATTAACATCAAGCCCCTCATGTCTGATACGAGCTGAGCAGCACTACCCACACGCCGCAGCCCATGGCACGCACGAAGGAGCACCAGACCCGCACACTCAAACTGCCTAGCAAGGGCAAGGTCTAGGGTGCAAAGCCCAATCAAAAAATGTAGCACATGCTGTGCGAGGAGGGTCGGCTTACTTAACCACCTACCCCCTTTGCTTCAATCATAAATCGACTCGCAATACTTCACATCAACAGTGCTTGGAATTCCCAGTACTACTTGAACTCAGAATCCCTAATCCTCCAGCTCTGAAATCTTGGTATGCTCAAGCTGTTCCGCCCGTCTCAAATCGCGTTTGCCAATGAACCTTTGATCTCCTGAATACAATACTGAGAGTCTAGAGGCCCTGCCATGAGTTTGACAAACCCCGCCAATTGAACTTCGACAAACTCTGCATCCTTGATGCCCCAGTCGCAAGATGCCCAAAGAGCTTTTTATTTAACACGACTACTCCAGCTGGGGATAGCTTGGGCATCTGCAAAAAAACAACATACTCCATAGCCTGTACTGGCAATTGCCAGACACAATGCGTTACAGATGCGAGTGTGTTCTGCCAACGGGAAGCAGGGCGTTGAACGTTAAATGTCAAGCTTACAGAATAAGCCCTTCTTCCCACCTTCCTCAACCTCTTCAGCACGCTCCTCAACTTCTCCGGTCTCCTCTACATGTTCAATCTTCACAGAGATTGATCGCGGCTTAGGGTTGGCAAAGACTAGGAAGAAAGGGTACCATCGGTTCCAGGATTCCTTTTTTGACAAGATGTCGGGCATGCGTGTGGAAACTCCCCGCACTAGCGTCAGGTGGATTCTCAAGGGGGGAGCCATGTTCTCTTATCAGGGAGCCTCATAGTGACTCCAACATTCTGAAAGAAGTAAGGAGTGCTTCCCGAAACAGAGCTGAGTGACCCTAGCTTCATCCAAGCATGGCTGCGGTTCAGGGCTAAGGGTTTCGGGCCTGGATTTAAGGTTTAGGGTTGTGTAGTCATGTAAAATCCTGGGTGCTGCTCCCACCCAGCAACTGTCCAAGTCTCTCCCTCCAATTTAGAGCCTAAAACCTAGATCTTTTTTGCATCTGAGACTAGCCCTGCAAACAGCCAGGGAACCATCTTCCCAGGGAAAAGACTAGGTGAAGCCGCTAGTCAGAACAAAAGCCAGAAAACCCTAAACACAAAATCTTGATTCCCGAAAGCTGAACCTCGGCTCCCTCCAGCGATCTTCTGCGAACAGGAGACCTGCATGAGGCAGATCACAAAATTAGGCAACCCAAAAATCATAATAGCAAAAAAGAACGAGGGATAGCAACAGCAGCTGCAATCGTCACACGGATAATGACAGAAATAGTGACCGTAAGGGGGTCCACTTCATCTCCAAATATCACCCTCCACCAAACTGATATCGAACCTCTGCTTTTGAAAGGATCGTCGTTGCTATGGTTTTGTTGGATAGGCTATCTTAGTTTGGGGCGGCAAGGGGGGCACGGGAGTCAAGAGGTTCATGGTGTTTGGGAAACCACCATACCACGGCGGTTTACAAGGCGCTACACTTCCCAGGCCAATATGCGGACTTGCTAATAACAACGGCCCCAAGCATGCTAATCCAAACAAATGGTCATCCTGATTCTGCACACCCCCACAAAAGGAGCCCTAATTTTCATAAACCTATTAATGATTTTTATCAAGGAACGAGCTTGCAGAATGGCGCTTGGAGTGGCTTGAGTATCGCAGCGTAGGGCCCAGCGATTCCAATTAAATGCTAACTATTAGAGACTACAGGATACTACTAAGTTACTAGTATCTAGCCATCACTTGGGCTTCCTCATGGTTCCGGAAAGCTCGGCAGTGACATCGCGCGGTCCTCTGCCCTAAACCCTAAACCAGTACCCTGGACCCTAAACTTGGCCCCTGAACCCTCTGCCCTGACTTGCAGCCACATGACCTGCCATTGGCGATGTGCTCGACTTGCTCAGCCGGAGCGCTGGTGCCTCAAGCGCTGATGTCTACCATGATGGAATCACATATAGCTTCTCATGCACTGAAACATAATACAGCTTTACAATACCATTGCAGGGGGTGCGTACATGTCGCACCAGTGATCAATTTTGCACTACTTGGTTGCTGGACGGTCACAAGTCATTGCATCAAGAGGGGTCACGAAACGGCTGGCGATTCAGTTTGAGGCTCAGCACAAAACTCAAACCCACCAAAACTTGGTGTGCTAGCTTCGGCTTCGTAGATCTGTGGACAGTGTTTTTTCTCAATAAGCCTTCCCACACTGCGAACCAGAAGCTCGTCAACTGAAATTGGTGACGTCATTCAATCTCACACTCAGAGCCTCCTTGCCGTCAGAAAACTCGGCTTCAGCATCTTGCAAGCAGTTCACTTACGTTCTGCCTTTGCAGCCCCTAAAATCTAGCATAGCAGCAAGACTAACACTTCCACATATATCCAGACAGGGTAAACACGAACAATCATCTGATATACTTGCACTGGTGGTACCTGTTACTCGTATAAACCAATTAGTTTATGAGTTCTAGTCACTCGTCTGATGAAGAGTAATTACAGTATGTACTCCAAAGGAAAGAATTTCTGGAGTACAAAGACTTAGACGCTACATCCCAAGCACCGAGAGCCTTAGACGGTGATCCAAAACTTGTAAGCCCCGAGCTCTGCAGCAAAAACCCAAAGCCTAAGCATCAAGCCTTAAATGACTTACACCCTGAGGAAGCACAGACTGCTCCCAAGCTACTTCGGGTGAAAGCCTTGCTGGACACCTTCCGAACCACGGTGCGTTCCCCTGCTGGAACTTTGGCCTCCTGATCAGAAAACACAGGAAACCCCAGCAGCAAGAACACAGTGAGCATGATAATCATGCTCAGGAAATGTCAAACACAGAATTTGCCTCAGATAATCCCTATGTAATCCCTATGATCGTATAGTAATTTCCATTTCTTTTTCATTATCATAACTGCCATGACCCTGACAACAATCGTCATACTCATGCCAGTTCTGGCTTCTCAGCATCTAAGGCTGCTCAATCAACAACAATGGCTCAAGGAAACACACGGGGGTTCCCAAAGGGGTACCTCTTCGGGGATCCCTATTGGAAGTGTTAGGGTTAAGGTATTTTGGGGTCTATATTGGCTGTCCCCATAAGTTCTGGAAACTACCACATTGCCCAGCAACCGAGGCAAAAGGACATCCCGCGGCCCAAATCCGTGACGATGAACATCGTAGAGCTTAACTCCAGTTTTGCAACATCCCCCCTTGATTTCAGCAAAGAAGATATGAACAAAAGCACTTTCTGTCATATGAATTAGATGGCGCCATGCAACAGTCCCTCGTGAATGCGTCACATGGTCCAGACACCCCGTGACTACCAGTACAAGTTAGTTAGACCCACATCCCAAGGTCACAAGCCGTATCATCAGACAGGAACCCAAATCCTTAATCAAATCTCCAGCACCAAATGCCCCACACTCTGCACTCATAATTAATGCCGCATGTTCTCAGCACCCCAAACGCTTCAAAACCCCTGACACATGAAACCATGAGAACCCCTAAGCCCCGTTAAAGCCAGGCCCATGCAAAGCACCTGCTCGTCTGGTACCGACCGCGCCCGGTAGAAAGGAGGCGGGGCTCCCGAAAGATCTTGGACTGGGAGCTTGGGGTTCAGGGGTCAGGGCTTGGGGTTGAGAGTGCAGGAATTACAAGAATTTGGTGTTGGGGCTTTAGGGCTAAGGGCTTGTATCTAGGGCCTAGGGTCTATTGTTGCGAGTTTGGGGCTTGGGTGGTTAGGGCTTGGGGCGCATGGCGTAAGACTTCAGGTCCAGGATCTAAGGTTTAGCTTTCAGGGCCTTTCCTACGGGCTACAAGGGCGTTCCTTCTGTTAAGGTTCCTTACGTTCAGTGGTCGTCCAGGAACATGTGGGGTCTTCCCAAGAAGAACCGTAGCCGAAGAAAGAGCTGGCAGCGATTCCTTCATCACCACCCCAAACCCGAAAGCTTGAACTCTAAACAATACCAGGGTCGGCTTTTATTTGTTACCTGGGCCTGATGCGACATGTTTACCACCGCCCCTCATCTCATTTGCCTTTTATTTAGTCTCGTATTGTACCTGCACAAAAGCACCTGAGCTCGTTGGCCATGTTGGAATATGCACTGGGTTCTTATTGCAAAAGAGACTGCGGCCTATCTCATTCAACCAAAGGCCCCTCTCTCGCTCTCAGAGGAACGCAAATACAAAAATACCAACGCAACTTCCACTCTCTTACGTCATTTATTGCGGCTGCTCCCATGTATCCTACTGCCAGGGCCTAAACAACTAGAATAGGATTTTGGGTACAATAAACTCTTGTTAGAGACATAACCCCCGATCCAGCCATACGTCAATGCTTCACGGAGACCTGACAAGGCTGGACCGGCATTTGGAGGATCTGCAGATTGTTCCGCTTCCTCCGCGGACCTATCAGGCAGGCTTAGGTTTTGGGAGTGGGATCAGGGTTTAGGGTTTGCCGGTGTTGGGCCACATGTCTCTCTGGAAACTGCTGCGGTGCTGACTTTGTGCAGGTGTACTTAGATAGCAAGATTTTCTGGACCGGTTATAGCAGAGCAAAAGGTTTCGCAGCGAAAGTAGTCAGACTACCCCTTGAGCTACGCAGCATGTGCTGCAACATGATGCAATCGTTTCTGGACGCTGGTACTTCCTCAGGTATTTGCATCCAGACCTTTGCTGACCATTGACTGTCCCTCATCAAAACATGGCAACCAGTTCAGTCCGTGTCGTCAGCACAAAGCACATTTCCGAAAAGCAGCCCAAGCACAAGCCCGCCCTGCCCCGGGCTGAACGCAGGCTGCACTGGTCCAGTAAGGCTCCGGTTCTATGAGCTCGCAAACTTGGTTGAAACATTGTGTCCTGTCTACTCCTGAGTCTACCATGCTCAAAATTGTTTCGTCTGCTGGTGCTAGCACCATTAACATTTTCTCCATCCTTCTTGGAAATCTGCTCGAAAATCGCAGTGCAAAAGCCATCAACTTTTTTCAGCACTTGTTGGAGCACAGCAAGATCAAGTCTGTATGGTTCCGTTCCCTTCAAACGTTGACACAATTTGGTGTGGGAGCAAATCCTAACGCAGCCGCCATTGCGGCCCGGGCGACGGTGCTAGCAGCCGACTTCAAGCACTAGTCGTTGTAGTCGTCGTCGGCGTCGTCGGCGTTGTGGTGCCGTGGTTGCCGTCACTGCTGCTGCCACTGCCGCTGCCAGTGGTACTGATGGCGATGTTGCTTGTGGTATTCGTGGTTGGTTGGTAGGGCAGCGGTAGTAGTGGTGCTAGCAGAAACAGAAATACCTTAAGCCTTGGCAACATCCTGCGCGCCTCTCGGCAGAACGCAGCTCTTCCATAGAGAACTGCTGGGGCGGGCCCAAGGCCGTCACCTTCGAGTTGGGCTCATCATCAGGCACTGAAGATTTCAGTTTAGGGGTGCATAGTGCATAGGGCTTGCGTTGGGGCTTCGTTTCGTTTGTGAAGTCTGATTTTTCCGCGAAAGTCATACCATGGGCAGACACAATAGCAGCAGCTAAACAAGCTTCATGGCACAACACAGAAGAATGATAAGTCAATGATAAGTGATGCGAACAAACGCTGTTGTAGCAGTGGTCGGTCTATTGACTTAACTGCCATGATAGCGGAGATTCTAGTACTCAACTCCTACTAGATTTGCAGCTGAAAGCAGTCATATCGCACAACTAACGTCGCAGAAGTTCCCTGCCATGAATGGAAACTTGCTACAATGCAACCATAAAGGGAAAGCTCGTGTAGGTCCCAAAACAAGCATACGAGCAGTCACGAGGAGGTCCGCATGTAATTAATTCATTGGGTGGACTGCAGGGCAGGGACCACCAATTCAGGAGGTTTTGGAGGAGAGTCTCTTCGTGAGGATTTTCACCTTACATACCTTACACTCTTAAACCCTAAGCCACTACGAGCTGGTGCCCCAGGACTCCACGCGTCGACGTCCGACACCCCACTTGAAGGTGCATTGGAAATCCTATCCCAACAAAAAGGTACCCCTAATTTTGGGAAACCCCAATATTGGACTCACCCGAAACTCCAAGCACCCCAAAGCACGCCTCTCCGTTCCGGATGACGACCACCATGTCCACCTGTCAGCAATCCCCTCCCCTAAATAAATGAAAACCCTCAACCCCATTGTAATACACATTCCCATTATGAGGTGTATACTGCAAAAAGGGGAGGCTTAAAATCGAGGGGGTTGGCTACTAGCTACTAGGGGGATTCATGCTCCCTACCTTTGCCTTCCAACTCCGAAGCTTGAAACATGCTGGCAAAAACTATAGATACATGGGCTATTCTCAAAACCATGGGCCTGTTAGGGTACCTCATAGTTGGGTACCAAAATGGGACACATTAATCTATTTGCAGTGCCCTATACCATAGTTATACGAGGAATCAAGAATCTAGGACCATCAAAATGGGGGAAACTGCCCTACTGTCTTGGGAAGAGTTGGGCAAGTGAGCCAGCGGGCCAATTGTATTTCCAAGCTTCAGGTTGGAGTCATCCCTCAGAGAAGCTAAGGCTGCAGCAGATCTCGCTGTGTAATCTCAGCTGTGCATTTCATGTCCCAACCATTTGCTTTTCATTTGATTCTCCATCATTATTGTAACACTACATCCTAAACCCTCAACGCTATACAAATGGCACTTGAACCTGCGTAAACATACCCTTCGGGCCGCGGCGGCTACTCGCCACAAGTTCCATGCACTTATCTGACCCACAAGGAGATCTGAGTAGGAATTTGTCCGGCAGACCTTGCCAGCAACAAAGCCACAGCAAAACACAGACTTACTGGTTCATGTAGGGAATAAGGGAATCTATTATATAAGAATGATAGAGATTATAGTCCCTCATTCCCTCTCTCTAGGAGAAAGGGAATATATTCTACAGGGATGATAAGATGAATATTCACTTATTCCTTACTAAAAACCAGTAAGTAGAGCATCATGTCGCCATCAACTGCTCGTTAGGGCCTCTGTGGCAAACTGAACCTGGTGGCTCACCAGCAGGCGCGTCGTCTTCGCCAGGAAACCTTGACACAATTCATGAAGACGATTAACCACAAGAAGAGTACTCATATTCATTTAAATTTAGATAAGTATGCTAGTATGATTACACCTGAAACAAAGTAATCTGTGATTCTGTAACACGTTACTCTGTTCGACCCTCCGTCTTTTGAGAAAATGATCTGGCTCTAAGCAACAGCTATCTTACTTCCAAACTGGACACAACCCGGAGGACAAGCCATAAAAGGCAGGCTTCCTTTTCGAAGACGGATACTTCTTTTGGGCTCATACGTCCCCATGTTTGTTCCGGGGAGGTGCTACACAGGGTTTGCAGGGGGGTCATGGGAATCGCTCTGACGGATTCTATGCGGGCTATGCTGAGAAACTCCCATGTGGGAGTTTGGCTCTTGACTATTCACAACCGTGAAGGCGATGTGGGAATCCGTGTTGTGCATCTTGTGAAAAACATTTTTTGATGGCCGGAGCAATCCAAAGCTCGTTCCAAGAAATTACGATTTTCTTAAATCGAGAAGAAGTTTGTTGCTCGTCGTTGTTTGCTATGCAGGAAAAGAGTGTAATCCAGGATTTTGTTTGATCGCTCTCCGAATTGTGCACATGCCATTGTCCCACTACGGGAGTTGGGCAGGGTTCAAATATGGGGCCCAACCCCTAAACAGCCGTCAGCATCCTTCTAATCACATCCCTCAACTCTTAGCCCTGCAATTGTTATTGTAAGACTTACCCAGAAACAAAAACCTTATACATCCCTATCTACCCCTTGTATACCCCTATATATCCCCACTAACCTCTTGAAATCGGACTGGCACAGCATAGAACACTGAACTTTCAACCAGAAGCCGTTGGCACCCAGGCATTCCTTCACCTGGGCGAGAAGAAACAACAAGTTGGCTTCAGGAAGCAATTTACAATGTAAATTGAGGCTTCTATGAGAGACTTGGGGGAGAAGATTACTGCAAAAGAATCAAGATGCTTTATCCAAGTTGCAAAATTAGGATCATGATTAGCATTTTGGCCTCTATCTCGGGGTCCGCTGTTTGGGGAGACTACCACATCTCTCTATCTGCTGATTCCTTTTGCTGGGTGGGTTTCTTGGGGCTGGGGATGGGGAATGGGGAGACCTGCAAGCAATAGCGGTTTAGGGTTGAGGGTTTACTATGGCGTCGTGGGGTTTTAGCACACGCCGCAACTACTTGCTGGATGTCACTGACAATGAGACTCAGAAAGCTATCACATCTAAGCTGGGCAGCACCATCATTGTAGTATCAACGGGGCCTCCAATTTCAAATACAACCAGCTTTGGCAAAAACTTTCTGTGATCTCTCTACTTCCTGTTCGAGCATGTCTGGATCCCTCAGCCAGCGTGACCCACACGCCTGTCAAGCTGCTGCCCTGTAACTTCTTCGCAATGCCCTGTCTTGCATAATATAAACAATCTGTATTATTCTAGATCCTGAAGCCCCACAAACCAAAAACCCTCACCACTGAAGCTGCAGTCGGAAGGCCAGGTGCACTGCAACATGTGCATCCACGGCCTGGCCAGTCACCCAAACAGAGCTTCAGTCCACCGCACGTTGTCCATCACTCAGGCTTGAACCCATTATAAAGCGAGGAAGGTGTACCGACAAAAAAAATGTGATAAAGATCTCTCATTATCGTAACGACAGGGTTATCGTCAACATGTGGACAGACGTATGGACATATGACACAAGAAACAACATCCTTGATGATCATTGCAGCCAGTGGGGTTATAAGTAGCAACCCATTTGAACTGAAAGCAGCTTCCCCTGCAGACAGAGCAGCTGACAGTGGGTCGTCCAGCAACTGAATCGTGGCGTCGCTGTACGCAGCACGAGCCAGACTTACTCGAGCTTTCCTCTGCTAAGATGTGGCAAGTTTTTGCGTTCGTGGCTCGCTTCAACTGTGCGATGGTGACACAATGGCAATCAACAGAAGACACAAAAAAAAAACTCAACTTCAACCCTAACATTAAACCTTCAAACATCCCAAGTCCTAACTAGGCTCACATGCAAAGGATTGGTTTCCGCAAAGCGACTGGCCACCAGACAAGTTCACCCCGCGCTCCCCAATGATGGTGGACTGACCGTCCTCTAATCCAGCTTTGCTTCTGAGTAATTAAGTCTAGATGTATTGTTCAGGGTATTTAGGTCTAATTAGCGGTAGCCCCAGCAAGGTAGCATCTGCCGAAGCATGCTAAACAAGCTGAGACAGCAGAAGCAGCAGCAATCTGCTGAAGAGGTGGCACAGTAGACGCAGCAGCAGCAGCAATTTCTCCAATACTTCTATGATCCCGAACTTATCATTGCCAATATCTGGAATTGCGTATGGTACGCAAACCTCATTTGTGCCCGTGTATGCCTCCTCAGGATAGTAAAACCTTCATGATCGCCACCCAAAACATAGCACAGCTTTCATTCACCAAAATATGCACAGCAAGCAATCCAATCCTGAATGGGATTGTCTGAACAGCCTTTCGGACATGTTAGTTTCCCCATGAATCACTACGTAATGGGTGGACCTGCTACATGAAACCCTGAATTCCAAGCCCTGAATAGTGGACCCTGTCAACTTTATCAGGCCTCTAGACTCTGGACACCTTTAATTGGCCAGTCTACACCCGAAACTTTAAAGACTTACTCATGATGCAGTAGCTCTGTAATTCTCTATGCATGTAAACCCAAACCTCTTAAACTTTAACCCCCAGAAACTTGACCCTATGAATCCCTAGAACCCTCCTGCAGCAGATCCAGGTCCGGACGCAAAGAGCACACGTCCACCACCTTGCAGTTGAAAGTTTCCTAAAAGTCCCCATATACGCACACTGGCATGTAAATTGTGCAAACTTACATACACACACACGTATATATACACATATGTATATGTATGCATAGGTATATGTATAATGTAAACATGCATGTATAGATACACGTGGATATGTACGTGCGCAGCTAATAGTCTCATATACATATATCGATAAGCACAATGACAGCACATTTCCACAATTTTACTCTTCCGGCCTTTTCAAACTTTTCCTCATTGTAGCGCTTGCCAAACGTGATGTTGTCTTGGACGGTCCCATGCCTGATGCTCGGCAAGTGGAACCAACAGGCGCTACTTGGGCAACCCCAACCCGAGCAATATTCACGGTAAAGAGGCGAAGTGCAATCTAGGAGTCAACATGTTGAGTTTGACGGCTGCCTTCACCAGGAGCATGAGGCGCATCCCAAACGCATGCCGCCCCGAAATACAGCAGCAAGAGTTCTTTTCGGGGAACACACAGTTTTAGTAGAGGCGGGGGAGGGGGATGGCCGCAGGATATCCACTTTCTGGCAAGCCACAAGAGCCATGGAATCTGCGCGCAGTAGGCCACTGAACCAAGCAGCCTCATCGCGAGGCTCTCAGGAAATCAAATAGCACATAAAAGTGTATTCGCGGTAGTCGTGAGCAGAGCGACGGCTAGAGGAGCTCTAAGTACAACCTGGCTTGAAGCACTTTTTTTCCTTCCCAGAACTGCTCATGGACCTACATGAACTACAGGGCCTGAAGAACAGGTTTGCCTTCATAATATCCAGAGGCAGGCTAGCATGACGCCAGCTGGCAATTTCTCCAGATCATGGGTCTATGTTATGCAGACCTTGCAGCAGCAGTAAGGACCACAACATCTGGGCACTCATCCAGGAGGAGGCCCAACTTGGAAAAGTGTGCTCGACAGAAGGATCCTAGAGGACCCCAGTTGCGAGATGGGAAAGCCTGCAGAATAACATGACCAAGTGCAGAGGAAAAGGTTGGCAGTAGCTGTAAGATGTTGCAAGTGCTTGCACTCGTAGGTCATAGCAAGCAGGAGAGAGCGCAAGTAATACTTGTCACGAAAATACATTGCCAGAAACCACCACTAATCGGCTAAAGTCGCAACGCTGAGCAAGCTAACGCGCGGGGCGGAGTCCCAAACTCTAAGCCCCAAGCCCTGCACCGCAGGGAAAGCATGGATATATATATATTCTCTACCCGCCAAAGTGCCAACAACCACACAGTCCACCCAGCAACTGCCAATACTTCCACATCCTATTCCAAGAATTATCCCCTCATAGTTCCCATATTCCCTTACAATATCCCCAGTAATCCCCTTTGAAAAATCGCTGTTAAAAGAAGAGCCACTCGATTCGGCCCGACATCTGCGGAACCTCGCCGAGGATGGCGGAGAGCAACCTCGCTGAAAGCTTAAGAACCATAGGGTTTCATAGGGGTTTAGGGTTTAGGGTAGGCCTACAAAGGGTTATATAGTATAGGGGATGTGCAGGGTTTAGACACGCGCATCGCACAGCAGTGCAGGCACGGCAGCAAGCATCCGGTCCGGCTTCCCAGCTCATTGGCCAGGGCACTAGGCAGGCTATGCTCCACCATTAGCTCAGCTGCTAACAACATCATCCGTTCCCGCTACTACAAGAGTGACATGACAGAGACTCCGCAAGCTCAACAACCCAGCCACAGGGCTCAGCAGTCGAAGTTCTGGTCAAACATGCAGCAGACATGCAGAAACCGTCTGAGTTCCGGTTTAGGGTTTAGGGATATCATGCCAATCATGGAGAATCAAATGGAAAAGCAAACGGGAAATGAAATGGAAAGTGGGATTATATATGGACTTAGGTACCAGAACCTGGTTGGTTTAGGCTTTCTAGAACGAAACAGTAAATGACATGATCAATTGAGGACTCACTCTAGAAGGCGCCGTCGCCAGGATATACACCATTTCCTGAAAGAAAGTAATACATACAGGGTCTGGGTTTCAATAGGCTTTTCCATACCCCTGTTAGCGCATGGAACGCAGCAACGAAGATCCAAGACGCTGTTTCAGATTTAGAGTTCAGAATTCCCAGTTTGATGATGAACACTGGGATTTCGATAGATCGCGTGTCAATTGTGAGCTTGTGGAGTCATCATTGGGTAGTGGTTAAATATTCTTGACGACTGTAGTCAAGACTTTTTAAGTTCTGAGCATAGCTCCAATGAACAGGCCCAGGGACGTGCTTTTGCCGCAGCCCACGGGGCCTGTGATCAGGGTGAACTTGCCATGAAGGACCTCCGGGCATACAGTGGCTAAGGCATGACATGTGAGGGTAGTGGGAGGAATTCATGGCTACGGGCGGGTGCATTTCAAGAGCTTTGGGGCTCTAGTTTCCCGGGTTCGGAGGCCGCAGGGTAGTCAGGCGCTTTCACGAGCATGACGAAGTTCCGCAGACTTCCAAACCCGAAAAAACCAAGCAATAAACGGAAACCCACTGCCGCCCGTACATGGTCTCAGCCTGGTGGTTGTGACATTAATCATGACCACAGAAGGACAACAGCCATCTTACTTGTGCCCCTCATGTTGCGAACCCACGGCTGGCAAGTGGGGTGATAACCGGGTCTCAGAATACACTGAGGGATTATCTTTCGTGGTCAGCTGCACCAAGCAATTGGGACTTTTCACTCCTCCTGTAAGTGTTAGCGACAGTTTCATGAGAAGAAGGCCGGTAAAATGATAAGGCATCTCAAAATGAAGCAATGACTAACCGTATCCACAACCCCAGAGCAAACGTAAAGTGGAACATGCCCACGTCTTCAGGTGGGCGGGGCTCAGTCTGGATGCAATGCTCAAGAAGGTGCTGGCCTCCAAGAGGTTGACCTTCAAATGGAGCTCCCTGGCAGGCGTTGTCTGCCTGAGTGGCAGCTTTGTTGGAAACACACGCAACATGGCGGCCCCTCCCGACACTGTGGCAATGTTGCAATATTGCAATGTCTTGCACCACTCAGGTTCCGAATGCTCCAGGAAATCCCCGAGCACAAGGCATTGGAAGCGGTGCCAGGCTCCGTCAATTACAACTCACAACCGACCGCACTAGTATGTAATCCGCGGCCAAAAGAAAATATCTGACGTCAGCTGAACCTGCTCACCACACCCAAATATGGAAACTAGAAAAGCAGCATCCCCTTACCCTAACACCATGCAGCTCTCCTCATTACCTCTAATCCCAACAAAACCGGAAGTTCAGAACCCCTAGATTCGCCCTAGATGAACTCAACACTACGCCCTGAACCCTCTGCATCCCTACAATCACCCCCATTCCGAGAAACCCTCAACCCTATCCATACGACCAAAACGAGCACCCAAACCCGGAGCCGTATACCCCAAGATGCCTCACATGAAGCTTATAAAACACTTTACCCGAAAAAGAATGACATAATCTTACTCTAGATTGGGGAATATCATCGCCCAGTCAACAATACGACAGGGCCCTTATTATATAACCCCAGATTCAATTTCAGGTTCGATTTTGTTCTCCTTTTGTTCTCCATTTTTCTCCTCAACCCCCTTTCGCTTCGATACCTGTTAAACCTAACTATTAATATCCATTTTATGTTCCACTTTTTTAACATTTGATTCTCCATTATGATGCCATAAACACCTATAATGTCTAGATAATCCTATAAGAAGATGGGATGTCCAAGTTGTAGTCACTTTTTTGGCGCCCTGAATATTAGGGGCCAGATTATGATGGGGACATAATGGGCCCATTTAAAGGGTCATCATCTTAGCCACCTGCCATATGTCCCCTATTACCTTTACTGGGATTCTGGGACTACAACATTGCTGAACCCTAAGTAGTAGTTTCCAATTTATTTTCCATTATCCCTAAATATGGGCCCTATATCCCTATATAAAAATATCCCTATATCCCCTTATGATATCCCTATATTCCCGTGTCAATATCCCTAGCGATCGCCTCATAACATCCCCACATCCACTTGTAATATCCGTAATAACTTCTCACCAAGCAGCAGGTTCGTCATGGCCAGCAATGCTTCGGAGCCCGGCCGAGGGGCCCGGGAGAAGCGGGGGAAGCACCGGCGGCCCTGGAGCTCAATGAGCATGAATGGAGCTGCGCATGTCTGCACACATACGTAGTTATATATATTTATTTATTTATTTATTTATATTTATATCTAAATTTATATTTATATATAAGTTTAGTCATATTCTATGCATATATGTGTATGCATGTGTGTCTCCGTATGTCTGTAAGAGAAACCTCGATGTACCATAAATACACTTAAAGATTCATGAACATGTTTTCAAGATGTGTGTTTTCTCTGTGCATAGGCACGGGCCGGTCTTGGTCATGCCAACTTTCGCTTGCATTGATTGACGGGTTGGCGGCTGTAGGCCCTGGAACTGATGGATACGACGTGGCCAGACCGCGGTCACATCAGCCTCCCCCTTACTGAGCGAAGAGCTATGCGGCTCAAAGATGAAGACATGTGTTTCGCGCAGGGCAACGTGATGTTCTTATCCGTTCACGCAGAGGATTGCCACATGCTCACGAAACCCCGTAACCGAGCAACATGACGCAGCTACGCTTCCCTTCGGAGATGCCAACAACAGGAGGCTCGGCTCAACATGTGCATCACTGTTTACTGCGCTTCCAGATGCAAGTCCCAAAGGCTCAGCTTGACTTCAGCACCAGTCAGACCCCAAGGAGCTGAAACACTTCAAACCGTGGAGACTGCAATGGAAGATGGAGTTTTGCTTGTGGAACTTGCATGCATGAATAGTAAGAGAAAAATGCGCAGAAAGGTAGGTCTGGGGGTCTGTGGGGAGTTCAGGAAGGGATCTTGGGCTGTCTAGGCCGTGGGAGTGGCAGGGCTGTAAGGGGGAGCTGGCATCAAAAAAAACACACCCTAGGTAAGGAACTTACACTCGATTAGGTTACCATTCTATACATGTATATAGATATATATCTCACTTGAATATGGTTCACCTAAAATAGTAGCTTAGATTAGCCCTAGCCCAGCCTCAGACGTGGCTCCGGCACCCTCCTCGTCCGACTCGACGCGTGAAGGTGTGGCCCAGCGGAACTTTGCACTTTGAATCTTCACAGGGGACATGGCGGGGCCACATTCCTGGGGCAGCTTTGGTTTGGGTACTGTTCCCACCCTGTAACGGTCTATATTGGGGGTCATATTAATTAAGGGCTGTTTCTGGCTATATTAAAAATATTATCCAACTGTTACAGGGCGGGGGCGGCTTTGGTGTTTGGGTCGAATGGAGAATCACGTGGAAAGTACATGGGAAATCACACGGAAACTTACACACTTGTTTACTTGAGTGCTAGTACGGAAAGGGGCCGCGAAAAGAAAATAGCAGCTACCTTGAAATTTAGGGAAGCTTGGATTTATGATGAACCAGAGCCAAGCTTTCAGGACCTGGGTGCGGGGCTCCAACCGTCCAGAGATATGTTCCCTCCCCTGGCTCACTACAGCTTGCAGGAATTTGGACCTAAGGGCTGAGAAACTTCATACTTTCTAGGGTTTCAAAATGTTTCAAAGATGACCCCCTAATTTGGGCCCTGCAGCCTTTTAGGGGGATTCTAGGGACCCTTAAGGGGGCCTTAGATACTATCTAAGGCTCGGGGAAGGTGCATTCGTGTTGGCAAGCTTGGTTGGCGATCATTTGAGGCTGAGTATGGCCTCGTTGTGAGCACCCGAAACAAGACGGTTTAGGGTTTTTAGTGTTTTGCCACTTGCATGGCTAGCATGGCAGCGCAAGGTTCTTTTCTAGGGTTTAGGGGTTTTAGGTTATAGGGCTTTGGTTTTTCAGGTTTAAGGTTTTGGGGTTTGGAGCTTAGCGCCGCGGCTTGCACGGAGTTTCATTCGACCTCAATTTGGCGACTGGTCAGGAAACTGGATAACCCCTCTTGGACTGAGTCGTGTAGGGTTTAGGGTGAGGCTGGACATGAAAACCGCATGCCTGAGCTGGGGTCTGGATTGGGTTGTTGTTAAGGAACTTAGCCTAAGTTACCATGGTTTCCTTATTATTGAAACTGAGCAACTCGGTAGAATTCGGCTCCGCACTTGCAAACGACATACGACCGGAGCCCTGAATAATGCGCCATGTCGTGTTGAGGCTTATCTGAGGTACCTTATACTGTAATAACACGATGGATCGATCGACCACCAGAATATTGGTAATTATCTAGCTCACAGCCAGAACTTTCACAGCATCCCCAGCTACCATCTAAGCCCTAAACCCAAAAACAATACACTAGTTTGCATTGGGTTTTCTGCCCGTCTCACGGCAGTAGAACGGGAGACCATTGATCTCCAAAGCAGGCAAAGGCGCTAAGATGGTGCGCAGGTAGAGCACATCCTTTCCTGGCTCCCCACGTCCTTTTTCCTGAGCTACTGGCACGGGCAACTAAAACCACTACACACCGTTGGGATTGTTTTTGACTATTACTGTCACTTGCATTCTGAGGTATGTTCTTTCTATGCTCATGATGGTGACTACTGATCTTGTGAAGAGCCTGCGTTGAGGCGGGACTCATGTTCAGGCTCCACAGGTTGTACCTAAGGCCTTCCTTGAATCTCCGGATTTCCAGGACGGGCTATCACACCACACCTGCTCTGCCCGTGTTTGAGGGAATATGATTCATCATGGTTCCCAGATGCCTGACACTTATCGTTTTGCTTGTGAAGACAAGTGATATCTCCTTCAACACACCTGGCACTTGGGCTCTGGCTCACTAACACTTCTACACATGCACTACGGCCGCTGAGCTTCTAGACCTAAACCTCTTCCGGAAGACCCATATTCTTGAGGTCGGGTGGGATTTGGCTCATGAACCATATGACAAAACCCATCCGAAAGCCCTGGACCTCATCTTCGCCCTAATTCACCAACCTTCCAAATCTGGGACCCTTGCTTATTCAAGGGATGCTCGTTTTACCGCTGACCTCAGCAAACCTTGCAGGACATTGAAAAGACAGGCAAGGTCTCGTCTGACCGGAGAAGGCGCTCGATGCGGCGCATGGCCACAAAACTCTGAGACAGGTACTGGATGGTAATCGGAAACCTCGACTTTCTGTGGCTTCGGGCTCATGGGCTTGGTTGCTACCTACATGGTGGAAGGCAATCCTCTGAAAATTCCGACGACCCTGAATGAGGACAGTCCATGTGAGCTTTCAAGCAACTGCTGAGCAGTCTTCCGGTCCTCGCCAACATGACCCTAACCGCTTCTACCATTTCCCAAACACAGGCAAGGCGCAAATTGATTGGAACTTGTATCAGATCAAACATAGCCAGCGATGAGAAAACGACTCCCGCTGTAAGGTCCCCTCCGAGCAGGATGAAGACCTCCCAAATTCCAACGGTACATTCATGAACACGATTGGGTGAACATATGGTTTGGGCTTTGAGGTTGCTGTGTTGCACTCTTCTCCCCCTGTGTTGCACTCTTCTCCCCCTTCTGGGAGCACCCTCATTACTCATTGGATTTCCCAAATAAACGTTTGTTAAGAGAATGTTGTGAATAATACGCGGAATAAGATTCCTTATTCCCAATTCTTTGGGAAATGCTCCGAGTGTCACGATCCGGCTTCTGTGCGCAAGTGCGGGGGACAAGACTCATAACAAAAACAAACACGGACACTTTTCAAACTCACAGGCCCCATGCGGCCCATGGGTGGGTTGTGTTGTTTTGGACAACATCAAGGAACCTGGTTTTCAGAAAGACACGCATCTGGAGAGAGTGCGCTCAGGCTTGGGCCCTGGAATCATGAGGGCTGAGACCATCCAAGAGACTGCAGCAGTAAAGTGGAATAGCTGTTGGATCCAGACGAAGCTTTTAAAGCAAATGCACCATGGTGCAGGTTCCGAATCTCCCGAAAAAGTCTCAATGGCCAGGCTTGAACCCCAAGTCTGTCAAAGGTCAAGGCCAATTGCACATGGGGCTATCTGCACCCCAGCTTTATTGCCACAGAGCTCAAAACCTGTGGCTACCCAGCCCGGAAATGTTCTGGGATCAAACGCTGCACTGCCCAAGTCCACAGATATCCCGGAACCTTCAAAAAACATTTATCCGAATACCTCGCAGGACTAGATCGCTAGAACCCCGGCAACCGGCCGTGAAAGTAAAGAGCTGCAGAAGGGCAGTGGTGGGGCCACCAAACCTGCGCATTTCTTGCTGTCCATGCTTTGGCCGTTATATTTGCCAAGGGAGTCAAGGAATGGATATGCCATTCTTCGCGGCATATTCCCCAACAGAATGCACTGCCACATATCGAGTGCAGCTCCAGAAGCATGGAGTTCATTCTGGTTTTGGAGAGTGTGCATGAGCTTCCTCAGGATGGTGTCTCACATGGCTCGTAGGTATTGCAAAGGTTGTGGTAGGGGATGTTATCGAAAAACTGGAGCAAACCATCTTGGTCTCCATGGGTCCTGCTCCAGAGGTGCCTGTAGATGCGGCAGCCGTCTAGAGGATGGAGCCCTTTTTCTGCGATGCTGATACGGGGGACTTTGCCATCTTGGCCTTGCAAAGGTAACAGCGCACCCTGGATGTCTAGATGCTTCTTGGCGTTCTCTTTGCAACCCTTTTGTTGCTAAGACCTAAACCAAAACCGACAGGGGCAACCGGAGATTCTGAGGTCTGGCAGCTAGGAAAGCGGCCCGTGGATCGACAGTGGCCATACCGACCGTCAGATGAATGCAGTGGGGATTTTTGGAGAGAGCGGGGTCACCCTCACACCCTATAATACGCATTCTGCACATTATCCTAGTATGTAGCATTACAGTTTTAAGACTAGCAATCGTGTTTAGCAAAATCTATTGAACAGTAGCACCAAGAAGAATACGTTCACAGCAGTAAAAGTAGGAATACTGCTTACTGCTTAGCATCTGCTCATGACCAAGAAGCAGGAGGCCGATGACCAGCTGCCAGGACTTGAGCCGCCGCAGTGTTGTCAGCTCAGAGTGGCGTCGCGTCTCCACCTGAGCTACTTGGAGATTCAATTTCGTAAGTTGCTTCGCTCAGGGTAGCAGTTCAGGATTTCGTGTTGAGGGGTTTGGTTTTGAGGTAAAACTGGTGAGGTTCAGGGCAGGGCCAGTCATTTGAGATAAAGGAAAAAGGCCACCTTTTTCATGGGCAAACGAGGAACTGGAACTATCTCTCTCCCACTCTCAGAGCCAGAGTCAAAGTTAGAATCATCCTGCATGCCCCAAGGCAGCTCCTTTGGAGCGTAGGTGAAATAGCAAACTACGTCAACTAGCAACGGAGGTACTCACATGTTGAAAAGTTGGAGGAATGATGGCCATTGCTGGGAAAAATTTGGTAGATCCATCCAGTCAGCATGACCAGCCCACCGCAACATGAAATCAACTTGGCATCCCATGATTGTACTGCACGACCCGGTCGTCTGCGCCCCATGAAATTACAGCTCAACGCACGCTTCATCCAAGGATCATCTGGCAAAGATGAGTAGGCTGCCAACGTCCAGTAATGTTTCAGTGAATGTGTGGACCAAGGCACCCTTTGATCCCACTCTCTCACGCCACTTTCCCTGTCTAAAGAATGAAGAAAGGAAGTCTAACTCACGTGCGCAAGGAGTTCTTGCGGGAGTTCTTGCGGGAAGGGATGTCCTTCAAAAAACACCACGGCAGCCCATGACATATGCACGACGAGGGTTTAGGATAGGTAGGGAGTGCTCAGGTGTCGGGACAGGTGTTCAACGGTTTCACCGTCTGATTTGACACAGGGTTGATGCATGTTGAAGATTCAGAGCTCACGTGTCAGGAGCCGAAGTAACCCTGACCCTGCAAGCACCGTGAGCCCCTACAGATGTGGTGCTCAGAGACCTGAGAAAGTAGCCAAGCCACCATCTCAGCAATCTGGGGCTCCCAGGCCAACATCTTGCACAGGCGCCTCGAGCGCAAAGGTTCATAAGGAGACTGCACGGGCATGCCTCAACTATGCGCATTCCTCTAGAGGTCGTCAGCAAACAACCACCAAGAAAAAACTTTGAGCGATCACCTCCACCTCCTAGTACTGAAGCCCCACCCCTCATTCAATATTCCATTGTGGTATGCCATAATATAATGCGAATATCTAATGTTGGGCACCATGATTATGGCACATACCCATATATTGATTCAACTGTTGCCCTGATTAGCTTCCATTTCGTTATCCATTCCTCTTTCCTTTGATTTTCCATTATCGGATACTATCCCACAACCCTAATCCCTGCGTACCCCCTATATAACCCCTATATAATCCTGTCCTGGTTTTAGCTATCCTTTCAGTGTCTGCGTCAGATGAAGGATTTGTCGCCGAGGAGCATGGCATGCAGTACTTCCTGAGCTGTTACGACACTGGGCTGGTGTGGAGGTTATGCGGGGGTTTCCCAAAGTTAGGGGTACCTTTATGGGGGGTGTCCTCATAATAAGGATATAGCATTTTGAGGTCTATATTAAGGTCCCTCATTTTTGGAAACTACCATATGCGCTACGGTCAAGATTCCGTACCTGGCTCATGGACGTGGGCGTAAGGTTGTCGCGTGGAATTGTCTACCCTAATGTGTCAAGCAGTTTCACCTTCTATTAAGGAATGCCTACTTGACACCAAGATCCTTCTTCTCCTTCTTCTCTCCCCTTCTTCTCCTTCTTCTCTCCCATCGTTCTACAGGGTTCCGCAGCGTCCTCATACAACCGGTTAGAATGTTTCCATATTCCATTCCGTTTGATTCTCCATTGTTGACTAGAATGTCCCTAAACCCTACCCTAAATAGCAGTTTCCATTTGATTCTCTATTCTTGCTTCTTTAAAGCACTATATACCTTTTCACTCAAGGCATTATCTTCGGTCTTCTGCTCTGCCTCTGGTTCAAGGCACACAGGGTTTGGGGTTGAGAGTTCAGGATTTAGGGTCGAAGGTTTAGGGTTTAGGACCCGTGACCTATTTGTACGAGTCATGCACCAATCTTGGTCACGCATAAAGGGCGTACCTGGGGTTACATGAAGAACACAATGTGGGGTGTAGGGAAGGAAAAATGCGTTTGAATTGTGTTAAAGGAACTTAAGACAAGTTACTAGGGAGTTGATTTAAATTACCATAATATGAATGTACAACGGAAACCCGTCTAAATTGCTTAACAGCAACACAGTACATGCTCATCTTCCCATGTTGCTGAAAATCATCCGCCTGTCCGTTCTAGGACTTTGGCTATTCGAACCGATAATCAAAGGGGCGACCATGAGCCGCTGGTAACAGAAGCTGTGGCCTCTCCCGTAACTTACCTGACTGGTTCTTAGTAGGGATTATGAAGAAGAGAATAGAATCCCTGTATAATCCCTATAATACAGTTCCCTACTAAAAACCAGTAAGTTATGTCTTGAACTTCATATCCAGAGGCTGTCACGATCTTGACGCGCTCGTCCCTGGCGCGGTTGAGCTTGGACGAATACGTCATCAACCTGCAGTCAGGCAACCATGCACAAGGCGCCATAAGCGTGCTCGTAAACCAAAGGCCACCCATTTCTCATTGCTTGAGCTTTGCGGATCTGCATCTCATTTTCCACCCTGCGAGCTGCAACTGGGAGATGAAACAATAAGGCCTTTTGGTCAAGAGCTTGTTGAAGCGGTATGTGGCAACCATGATGAGAATGGGCACCTTGGCTACTCCCACCACCACCGCCACCACCGCCACCACCGCCACCACCACCACCACCACCCACACCACCACGGCCGGCACCGGCACATCTTCTTCATCTTCCACGCCATTAGCTCAAGCACAACATCTGCTGCAACAAAGAGCTACTACACCACCCCTCAGAACTGCACCTTGAAACTGTCCCACCTAAACGAAGAGCGCGAACGCATCCAACGGACATCTCACAAGAGAACAACAACAATCATGGCAACGAGCATGCGGTTTTGACACAAGCAAACTGGCGATGCCCATGGCACGTTTTCGCTGGCCAAGGCACAAAGGCAGCCCATTTCAGCATGTTGAAAAGCAGCGACATTCCTCAGCAAAGTGAGGTAGATAATTTCAGAGAAACGGAAAACAATAGGGACCTTGAAAAGAAAACCGTACATGCCAGGAAACTAATTAATTAGGCCCGTATTGCACTTGTAAGCTCTCTTTTGGCATCTCTGCCCCAACAGGAAAACCTTCCTTCGGTCAATTTTGAGGGAACCAACTCATCTGCGAATCCTACATGCAGGCTCCCATGGCGTACCGAAGCGCCGATGACGAACATGAAAGGCATGGACCACAAGAAGGTCAAGAAGTAGAAGAAATCCTCTCACGATTGCTCAACCAAAGTCTGGACATTGTGGCATGCTGCGGGTCCTTGTTTTTATTGGGCTGCACAACGGGCGCAACATGAGATTGGCCAGAAGTTCATGCATGGCTGAGCTTTAGATCGCGAGAGTGTCAAGATAAGGAACAACTCTTTGGTAGGCTCTATGGATAGCTCAAAATTGTGGAAGACAAGTAGGGCTGAGTGTATTTGATGTATGAAAGAACTTGGCCGGAATTTGGAGCCTTCCTTCCGGAGCTGTGTTAGCGGCGCCACTCTCTGCGCCCAACTTCCGTGAAGTATTCTACTTGGGGATCTAGAATCTAGAAGCATTTTTGATACCCGTTACCCCCACGCTGAACCACATGACTGCGCGGGGAAAAATAAGTCTCTCTTTAGGGCCCGTTGGGCATCCTACTGTTTTTGTGGTTGGCATGCAGGGCGAGACAGCTTCCAAACGGCCTTCATGACGCCACATCCCAAAACCACAGAGATTGCGCAAATCTGGATTGAAAGCTCTAAAGCCTGACATGCAAGCTCAGCCAAACAAGAACCCATGCGTCGAGGCTGAATGCATTGTGCTGAGGACAGCCTTCCGAAGCAAGTCCTAAAACATTGCCTGCCCAAGCCCCCGACTTAGAGGTCCCCATGCCGAGTAGTACATAACCGAAGAAAAGCTCTCAAACAGCATCCTTATAGCCCCACATACACCTACGACTGTTTAGGTATCTTCAAGACAAGCAGCCACCGAAACACACACCAAACTACTGTAATGCGTTTTATTCACAGACTCCCAACAATCGGTCATCGGTGTTGCGTAACCCGCGTTGCTGTACCTGCTGGACCCCATCCTGGGAATCTGTGTTCAGTTAACTTTCCAGGATACCCTATGACATAAAAGATATCCATACATCACGGTAACTTCATTTGAGTTCCTTAACACCACACAGCCTTCCTAGAACCCCAGTTCCAAATTCATCTTCTGTCTGAATGTCCAGTGTGGCCATTTACTTTAATTCTTCAGCAGCAGTAGTTCCATTGTCTTTTCCATTCCAAAGCCCTAAATTCTGTACCCTAGATAATCCGTCCACGAAACCATTGCATAAACCTCATAAAACCCATACACAACACCTTCAACTCTTTAATCCCTCTAAAATGGAACGTATACGACAATATATTACAACATACTACAATCTATTACAATACACGATAATATACTATAATGTACAATCTCATAACAGCAACCCAGCAAGACCCCAGCCTGAAGTCTGGCTGTGTCAATCTGGATGAGGTTGGCCAACTTTCCTCCAGGGTTTCAGAGATAATGGAAAAGAATATGGAGACTACAGGGATTCTAGGGGTTATATAGGGGCTGTATAGGGATTACAGGGTGTATATTCGGGTTGTATAGGGATAATGGAAAAGAAAAATAAATGGTGTCCGCTCGCTCGGCTGCAGAGCACCCCAAGCAGCTCGCTCCAGCTCAGCTAATTCATTCCCACCTCCAACTCCAATTCACACAGGCTCAACTTTTTTAGGGTTTGTGTTTTTTGTCTGTCCCCCAAACCCCCATCAAAACTAGCTTGCTCTTGTTCAGGCAATTCCTGACATACAGTTCCGCACCTGGAATCAGGCCCCTGTGCCCTGGCGCGCTGAAAGATACCGAATCTGCGTGGAGCTTCCGCATCGTGTGTTGTAAAAATAGACAGTGTTTCTTGGCTTGGGTCGGGTGCCATGGGAACGCTCCGCCGTGGAGCATGTTGGGGGGGGCGCGCTGGCTGCTTCTGGGCCAAGCCCGGGGCTTTGACGGGACTAGCCTCTTTGGGTGCTCTGGCGGGATGCTGTTCTCGAACCGTGGTGCATCATTTCTGTAGGCTACGGAGGCCTCCGGTGCCACTACTGCCGCACGGCAGCTGGCTCGGCCCCATTGGCAGCACGAGGTCGAGTATATCCTCCAAGGGCAATTGTGCCAAGGGGTTGGTGTGTGGCCGCGCTGGCCATACGGCGCAGCCCAAAGCTGTGCTCGCTACTGCCTGCTGGACCGTCGCCAGCCACCACCCCACTGCGACTGCACCCTGGCGGCCGGCGGTGCACAGTAGGCCCGCACCCTCACCAAATCCCGCTTGAAGTGTATTGCCGAGGAGCCAGCACAGCAAAGTTTTGGGTACGCGGTATGCTTGCGCCACTCGCAAATATCAGCCTCAGCAAGGCAAGGCCCTGTGCGCGGTCAAAGCGTCGGCGGTCATCGGCACGAATGCACTTGCCCCTACTGCCTCGCAGGTCTGCACGCAGCTGTCCGCAAACTTTTCCATACCGCAGCACGGGCAGCGCATCCATCCACAAGGCCCAATACGGTGCCTGCACTACCCATCGGCCTGCAGCAGACCAACCCCCAAAGCTCAGCAGGCAATGTCGGAATGGACTGCGCTGCAAGCCCAAAAAGCAAATTTCAAAGCAGGATTGTGCTGTTTTCTGGCAAAGCCGGATGGTCTGGTGGGGCTCTTTGGCAGGAGCTCAAACCAAAACAAGCAATTTCTAATCACTGCCGCGGGCAGCTGAGCTGCGTGCGGCCCAGTAGGTTACTTTGCTGCCTCCTGCTGCTGGAGAGTAAAGCCTCCGGTTTGGGCCTGCAACACCTGCTTTCCAGGAAAGGCCAAAACCTTACTTCCACGCGAGACATGTCGTTATGATGTCTTGAAAGCTATGAACATAAAGCGTAGAGCATTTTCACAGTGAGGTGCTGGCTTGGGGGCCCTGCCCAAAACAAGCCTGACATAGCTTTTTTGATCTACAGCGCACGTGCGGCAATTCCAACCAAATTCGACCATTGTCAGCTACCTGCCAAAGAGCCCCACCAGAGCACCCAGGGAGGCTCTGCTTCATGCGCGCTATCGAGCCGTCACTGTTTCGGGTTTGGGGTTTTGGGTCCGGGGGTTCTCAAGACCTGGGGCCTCGGGACTGGGGATTAGAAGCCGACTAGAAGATGATACTTCAAAGACTATAAAGGGTAGTTTATGCTAGGAAGATTATAAGAAGATTAGGGGTGTCTTCTTTGGGATTATGTGAAGATTGCGCATAGCGACCGGGGATTTTGTAGCTGGAACAACTTCATGTAGAAGCTGGAAAATCGGACTAGAGATCTAGAGTGCATGTCCATTCCAAGTTTTCTGCATGAATCCAGGGTGCTGCTAGGCCCCGCCCAACATGAGGAGCCAGTTTTTCGAAATACTAACCCCACAAGAAGTTCTGCACATCCTCCTACATAATTGCCTTATTACCATACTTTCTCCCCACATCAGAACAAAATGACCGCGTCTTCAGGAAAAGTCCTTGCCCATACGAGGCGAAAGATGGCTGGGAAAGCCGCATGATCCTTGCAAATATGGGGCTTTCGAAAGATTAGCGGTCCCTGCTGTGTTCCTTACCCTATAAGAATGGCCGCACTTGAGAATGCATGAAGGTGGAGCCCATTTTTGGAAATACGTATCTAATGCTATTGGAAGAAACCCACTCGAGGTACGCTACCTACGGTATGGTGACCTAGGTTGGTCCAACCTGGGATTGCCTTCATCTAAAGCACAGAAGCCTCCAGAGAATACACGTGTAAACAGGGTGCATAGACATGATGCGAGCGTTGAACAGGCGTACGGTATACAATTTAAGGCTTAGCCGCCTGATTGGCTAAAAGGTGTAGGCCCTTCTCGCCCATGCAAAATTAGAGCATACAAGACCATAGCGCGAAACCATCCCACTCGAGCTGTCGTAGGATCCACAGTTGGAGGTCGGAGCTTCAAAAAAAAACACTTGCTGCGATGATGACCCCAGCTGTAAGGACAACTTGCTGCCTACACCTTACACGTTTATGATGTGTGGCACGACAGCATGGTTCAGGCCAAATAGGCCGCAATAGTATATGAATAGTGATGACAAGATCGATGGTTTCGTGTTGAAATAGGGCTTGTTGAGGGAGGCCGAAGAAAGAAAGCAAGAAGACAAGCAATGACAATGGCAAGGCTAGCTACAGGAAACTTACACGCCTTACTATGGCCAGGGCTCCAAAGCAAAGACATTTGGGCCTGTAGGGCCAAGGGAGGTTTGCTTGGTCACTTGCATCGCAATGCTAGTGACCATAGGGAAGCAAGGCGCATGCCAAAGACTTAGCATCTGGGCGTTAGGTTTGGAGCCAGGTCCCATATAGATTTCTGTGAGGGCTAAACAGGGACACACCTAAGTATACAAACTTCTCAAAAATCAAACCGTGGTTGATTTGCACCGTAGTGTTCACCTGGATCTGATCAAAGGTCAACACTCGCAAAGTCAAAAGCCCAAACTTGTGCCTGAAAACAACTACCCTGTCGGATCAACCGCCGCCAGCCCCATTAAGTACATTTACATCCAAGAAGGATTCCCTTGTTTCTAGAGCTTAAGGAACTGTTCGGGAAACATTCTCATACGATGAACCTTTCGAAACAACACAGCCTCACGTTTTCGAAGCCTAAACTCTAAGCCCCAACTTCTAAATGATTTGGGATTATCCTGGCTCTCGGATGTAGGCCATAATCCAAACCCTAGACCCTAAACCTTGGCCCTGTTTTGGTCCCAGGTGCTTGTCAAACACAAGGCAGCTGGCCCCACCCTTGCCTCACAGACTTGTGGCCAGTGGCATGAAGGAACGTGCAACTGTGGTTCAGGTTGTAAAACATGAGCTTGGGTTTCCCCCCTGGCGGCTTTGAGACCCAAAGGCTCCGGCACCCTAATTAGGTCGTACTCGCGGCCACTATGACTCGTGTGGTCTGCGTACGTTAACCGACCGATGTCAGGTCCTTTGAGGTTTAAGGTCCCCCTCCCCAATTCCCGCAAAACTATCCCTAGAGACCCTGGAAACCCAGCTTCCATTTCATGTTACTTATTATTTTCCTGATTCTACATTTTGAGATTTCCCAATCCCTCCAAAGTGGACATCTACATGCGTATATTTACATATATATATATATACACATACATACGCATATATCTCCGCGATAGACATATATATTTTTGTTTATATATATCCCTACATATGATCGCAGACCTGTTCCCAAGCGTTCCAAGATGCGCGGCCCGCCGTTCTAAATTGAGGTTCATTTAGGGTTTAGGGTTTAGGGCTTTGCCCACCAACTGCTATCAGCATGAGATTCGGGTTTAGGACTTGAGGTTCCAGGTTCTTGCTTCCGGCGTCGGGATTTAGAGTTCAGGGTTTAGGGTTTAGGGCTTGGGCCCTGAGGCTCTTTCGCAGACATTTCACCTCCTTCAATCTTGTCTCGGTCCTCAACGCAAATTTTCATGACATGATCCTCCGTGGGTACCCTGGCCCTAGCAAGCCCTCTTAATGCCTGTGTCGAGTATGGTTGTCATGCACAGTCTGACAGTGGACACCCAACATTACACGTAGAGTCCAGACTGCACAATATTTGGGTTCCTCCGGAACCCTATATACAGTCGACAAAACTGTCATTCAAAAAAACTCGTCCCTAAACTGACCTCTGCCTTTGAGAAACCCATGGAAGCTTCTCAAAATAGTCTGCCCCTGGGGACCGGGGGAGGGATTAGGTTTATAGAATATAGATATATATATTGATAAGGCCATGGACTGCTTAACTTTCCTATAAAGTGGAGGTCATGGTGTGGGCAAAGGGTGTGTCACGGTGTGGGTTGCAGGCGTGTCACGGTTTAGCTCTCTAAGGCTCATGGTTTAGCTTTCCAATGTCACGGTCGCGCAAAGGGGAGGCCACGGCTGGGCAAAGAAGAATCTTTAAGAGGTCATGGCTCGTGCGGAGAAGGCTCTTTAGGGGACACGGCTCAGGCACAGGAGGCCACTCAAGAGGACACGGTGTGAGCTCGGCTCATGCAGATAATGGTTAAACTGGGTGCACGGTCGGATGCTGTTTGGTCAAGACGTAATCGGCACGAGGTGCCCCAACATCAACTCAGCATACGACCTAGCGGCCCTAGCGCAATCCCAGTGTTGGGGATTGAAACAGCAGCACCCAAGCCCGAGCCAAAGTGGGGC
>CAJNIZ010005892.1:0-12134 GCA_905231905.1 Symbiodinium pilosum | reverse complement strand
CATTCCATGGCCTTATCAATATATATATATGCATTGCTTGCCTCGGGACATCCGCAACTACATCTTACCTGCTTGAGGATTCCTTAATGGGAACTGCCTTACGACGCCAATGAAACCCCTTTGCCGCTGTCCTGTCCTCAGTCCCTGAACCCTAAACCCCAGACCCTCCAACTTTAACTGCTGAACCCTACACTGTAAGGCATAAACCTAACATCAAACCTAAAGGCCGGGCCACAGCGAAGCCCCAGCTGCCGGCCGAGGAAAGCAAACTGGCCCGCAAACAGATTCCTGAGAGTTTGCGAGATGTCTAAGGAGGGTTGAACGGGTTTGGGAGGCTAGAGGTTTTTAAGTTCTACAAGGTTCTGGGTTAAGAGCTGTAAAGTTTAGGGTTAAGGGTTGAAGGGTTGTGGCTTTACGATTACAATATACGCAAGCCTCATCCCTTTCATAACAAGACAACCATTTCCTCCTGCGACACGTGCTTCGAAGGTACTTGAGTTGAGCATTGTTGAAAGGATTCCATGGACCGCTGAAGCAGAAGGATGAAAAGGCGCTGTTGTTTTCATGAACCACAATCGCCTGAATTTTCCGCAGTGGAAGGAGCGGTGCTTTTGACTTGTGATGCGGCGGGAGTCGATGCTTCAGGATGGACTTCAAAAGCTATTTCCCTTTTCACGCCTCGCGGCTGAACATGCCTGCCTCTTAACAATACCACACGTTGCCGCAGCCACCGCCACCGCCACCGCCACCGTCACTCACCGCCACCGTCACTCACCGCCACCACGACCAGCTAAACCTTGTCAACATGACCCAGCTCATCATTGTCATCATGTAGGTACCGCCCGCACTCAGTAACAGTCTATAATAGGGGCAATACTAAGCTCAATATGTTCATATTGCGTATAGTTACTATCCAACTGTTACTAGGCGGGCGCAGAACCCAAGTGGTCATCATCATCATCAGCCCAATCCGTGCTAGCATGGTGCAGCTCGTCATCGCCATACCACAGGCGGTTTAGGGCTCAGGGTTTAGGGTCAATGAAAGACCCAGGGACTTTCTTAGTCTGCTGAAGTAACGAGGCTTCCATTCGGCCAAAGGCAATCCCCAAAAGCAAAACCCCTTGGACGGAAACATCGTGAGACCAAGGTCTCCATTGCTGCTCTCCCCTGTAGATCCCTTGAACTTCTAACATTATAATCCTAACAATTAAACGATTCTTAAGGGGATAGGTTCCGACGTTCAGACTCCAGGGAGGGCCCGTTTTGCTTGTGACCTCCTTGATGGACAAGGAGCTGCAGCACAGGGCCACTTGCCAAAGTGATCGCGTACCTTTAGTGCTGCTACTGCGTCTGGGGCTATACATAGTAACACTACAAACTGATATGCGGCCCCTTTTAATGGACTACATAGGGATTATGTACAGTAGGGGGGATGTGTGTTTACATGGGGATACGTAAGGATGTAGAGGAACCTGGCTATGGTGAGCTGCGCTAGGCTGCTGTGGAATATGCCCACGGCCTGTGTGGAGCACAAAAGGCGCCATGTTGCGCGAAACTATACACGAACAGAATGAAACAATGCCTCCAGCCAGACCTCGTCATAATGTAACTCGCGCAGTCAAGCAATTTCGGTTAAACAACTTAGCATGAGCCACGGGGTTTATGGCTGAATTCTGGGCAAAAATGTTGACTCAGCGCGGCCCAAAAGGAATCACAAAGATTGAGCGCTGAAGGCAACCAAGGAGCATTAGACCTACTGAAATCGATGAGTTGTTCAAATTGTCGATCATCGGCCGGATGAGCAGTGGAGACACGAAGGAAACACAAAGCTCGATTCCATGGAAGACGCCCATCAAAAGGATCTGAGCCTGCTCAGCACACTCAGCCGCTGCATGTAAAAGCCAGGATGTCCAGTGAGAAGATCTTGCAGTCCCTATAAAGTCCTCCGTGCTCGTTATCCACTACTCCATTACCTCTTGCACCCGCAGAAAAGTTGCTCTCGCTGACGTTTGCTTTGCTCAAAGCTGCCATCCCCTCACATATCCCCAAAGTAAGTAGCCAGGGTGACATGGGCTCTGAAGGGAAGCGTGCACATCTGAGAAACGGCAACAAGGACCCCATCCCGGCAACTCCAACGGCAAAGTGCACGCAACATCCTGGCACAATTTCTCCAAATATCTGTGACATTCACACATCTCCCACCAAAGGACCCAAACAAATAGTTAGCAACATGATGGCCCCAGCTCGGGAACTCTCCGAAATTCTACTCTTGGGGCGACACCCTGGACCCTGCAATGGCGCAGACACATTGCGTACAACATTGGCATGTACTTGGGGCTTCAAGGTTTGAGGTGTTAGGATTCTCACCACGGAACCCCAGATCCTCAACCCGAAACAATACCGTAACTTCCGTTTTCTTGTGCATGTTCTCGTTCGCTCCGTACCACCCTTGATATTCCTAGCAGGCTGGGCCTTGCACATCAACCACATCTCTGAGGCCTATAGGCTACCTATAGTCTATAGGGGATATATTGGCATAATGGAAAAGAAAATGGAAACTACATGGGTTTGTGAAGATTATATAGGGATTATATCAAACAGGCGCTTGGAAGGTCGGTCCAAAGCCGCTCAGCACAAGGCTTCACCACTCCCTTCCGCCTCATTAGTAGTTTCCATTTTCTTTTCCAGTATCCCAATATAAGCCAATATAACCCAATACAACCCAATATAACCCAATATAACCCAATATAACCCAATATAGCCCAATATTACTCAATATAGCCCAATATAACTACCACTCCCTTCCGCCTCATGATGACTCCCCTCGATATTGAGCAAGTCTGCTCTCAGGGGCAAATTTGCTAGTAGAGGGTTTGGGAGTTTGTTATGTTTGCATGCTCCTTTCAAAAGCTAGTCGTGCCTGAACATGATTTGCAGAGGATGCATCATAGCAGTACATTCTGTTGTGGGGGCATACTTCGTAGGAGGAAGGTGCAAAGCCCCATCCAGCAGGCACACATGTGCCTTCCTGCTAAAGGCCAAGCAAGGACTGAGGCGCTCAGCCTTAACAACAACAAAAATATTAATAGTGACAAAAAGATAACCGCACTAGTAATAACATTAATGAATAATAACAAGAACAATCTAACTTATTACAAAAAGAGAAGTAGCAAAGGGCCTTGTGAACATCCCACAAGCTCTTCAGAAATGGACGCTGCGCGTCGAGATTGCGCTCCCATGCAGCACCAATTGCACGGCCTGACTACGGCAGATTGACAGAAACATTTGTCGACACGGAAACATCAGTGCAAGGTCCCTGACCTGCAAATTTTTCTCCTTCAATCAAGAAAACTCAAAGAAGCAGATTCCTTTCAAAATACATTCCCGAGCAAAAAGAAAGCTTTGTGGCATCCCTGCGAGGTACTGCTCCTGGCAGGGATGTCTGCCACATCCAGCGTTGGGGCATCTGCTTCTGTGATCCGTCGGTCCTGACAATGGGAGACAAGGTGGACTGTCATTTGTTGTCTCTCCTTATGCTACTCTTTCCACTTGATGCTTGTGACACGTTTGAAAAGGCTACGCTCTGATCTCCGAGCTAATGCACAACACCCGGACACACCATTTTCAACACCGCAAAGGAGGATGCAGAACCACAACATAACTGCGAACACCTTTGTGTCACACAGCTCTCCTGACCCCGGCGTAGAACTTCCCCATAACGAACGAAGGCAGGATCGCGCAAGCTACTTTGTGCCATTGCGGCCAATGCTTGCGGAATCTGCTGGTGAAACCCAAGCTTTTACTGTTTTGCTATTGTTCCTTCTGTCTCTCTCTCTCTCTCTCTCTGAGAAACTCCTAGGGCACATCTGAGACGAAAAGGGAGGGGATGACGTTAGGAGTGTTTTTTCAAAGGAAAAGAGTTACAAATGTCACCTCTTCTGAGCATCTAGTGCTTTGACAAATGAAGGACTGTACTACGGTACCGTTGCGGTGCAACCTGTCTTTCACATATTTCTAGCTTGCCTGACGGCTTTCCATACGTTGATCTTTGACATGACTCATGACACAATCATGAAATCATGCGGAGGGCGGCAGGTGGCACATCAATTCAGTTCCTGGAACTTGCAAGTTCGAGCGACCCTCGTGTAATCTCTTAGTCTACACAATTACCCAAACACGCTGCCAGGTGCTACGAGGAAGCTGCTGCTGCCGACAATGAAACAACGACTTCATATGCAGTCACAAATGCGGTTTGTTGGCGAGTTCTCTTCGTGAGCAGTCATTCCTTCGTTCAGCTAGCTGCGCATCCAACATGGAATCTTGTCCAGTTGGTAACTGCTGTTGTCCACCTTGATGTTGACCAGAGATCCGTCTGCCTCTGCACTTAGGCTCGTAGATCAGTTGTCGGGACACCTTGCTCATGCAAGTTTCAGCATTTTCAACTGTTGCTTGATGAGGAGCTCCCTCTTGAAAAGGCTGTAACCATGGACCACAAGCTGCTGCTGGAGCTGGAGCTGCTGATTCCAGAGCACTGCGATCGCAGGTTGCGTTTGACATTGGAGTTTCTTGGGGTCTCCTCGGCATTCCACCACTTCCAAACCGAATTGGACTTCCACCACCCCCACCACTTGTTTGACCAGAACCTGAAACCACTCCTCTCTTGCTGCTGCAGTACATCTACCAGCACGCAATATAGAATGGTGTTGGAGGCAGCATCGAACACCATCATGTAGGGAAAAGCAACCACCACTGACACGATGCCTCCAACATTGGACCAGACACCCGGGTGGCCCACGTAGTAGCCCGAGAGGGGGTCACCATAGCCTTCAAGGCCTGGAAAGAAGCCTCCAACAGTCAGATATACGATGAAGTACCCCGCCCACCACACCAGGGCCCCACAAATCAACCTGGCTCTTGTCTACTTGGAGGTCATGGGCAGGTACTATGAACTTGCACCTGTACCTTCAATCCAATTACACGCCCTGCAGCAAGTCCACTAATATGGCAAAAATTGGAAGTAGGGAGCTATGAAAACAAAAGCCCTATGCCTTAGTACCCCGGTAGCATTCCCCAACTCAAGCCCTACAACCCTTGTGTTCACTGTCCTACTAACTAGCAGCCAGAAACTGGAAGATGAAGGTGGTGCCATTCAGGGAGCCCATCTCTGCTACCTGTAGGTTTCCCAAAACCAGGACTTAGGGGTTGTAGTCCCACTTAAGTAGATAGAATATGGGGTATATGATCTTGTTATAACATGCCCAAGGCCATATTCTATCTACCCAAGATGGACTACACTCTTTATGGCTTTAGGCTTCCCAAAACCACGGATCACATTTTCGAACTGCCATAATATATGGACTACATCAGGGTCATTGAAAGACTATGAAAAACCAACGGCCAACCAACGCACGCATGAAAGTCTAAGTGTGCTGAGTAAAGTTCTCAGTACCAAAACAAACTTGTAAGCGTTTATTTCTAGACACAGTTGTCCTACTCATAACTCATAAGTCTAGACATTCCTATCCACGAGCGTCCATCCGAAGGTTTAGAGTTGAGGGTGTCTCACAGTTTTGAGGTCTGTTTCCTGAAAACTTTACTGCTTGGCGTGCAGGGTGGCCGATAATTTTGAGAACAAGCACCTGGCGCTTGCTGTTCTTGCTGGCCAGTTTTCTGGCATCTCGGAGTGGCAGGGCAGACACAGCCACCTCGATGTATGCGTGAGAAGAGAACTTCTCAAAGTGCTGCTCGTAAATGTCCACAAAGCACTGACAGCAATAGTCGGTAGCATTTCCTAGGCGTCCGGTGGCATTTGTTGTCCTGTAGTACCAGCACCAATGCCGTGACATGACTTGAGGCCTCAAAACACGATTTAGAAAAGTATAGGGTTTTGCGCCCAGCCTTGAATTCAAGGTTTCCATAGCTCTGTGCGTACAACAAGTCCAGACATGTCATATGGACATGTAATACGGCACTTCTCAACCCAACTGGGCTCCCCTTGAAACACTGCCCAAAAAAAAACATGCATGTTTGTAAGCACCCCAGATAAGTACCAGTTCCAGTTTTGAGTGTCCGAAGGTAGTCTGCTTGGCCATCCGGGCAGCAGCTGTCAAAGTGCCCAGCAGGAAGCGGAAAGGGCGCAGGAACCCAATACTTACCTTACTTTGCAAAATGCACAGAGGATCCTTTCCCAGAGGCCTTACCCAAACTGCGCCAGAACAAAAAGATTCCGCTTGAAGGATCGTGCGCAGCCTGGCACAAAGCCTAACTCAGCCATCTGATTTGCAATTTGAAGCCCACCCGCCCGACTGTATATAGAGAAAGTCTTGCACTATCGTATAAGTGCAATAGTGACATTTTTGGTGATATCACGTTAAGTGGGGCAAGATTTTTCCAGCTAGCATGAATCAACCTTCAAGTGCTATTGGATCCTGGTCACGGCTGCTTTGACCATGGTTCCTTGCGTCAGGGCACGGAGCGCAGAGGTCAGGTTCTTAGAAGAACTTGTTTGCAGGTCCTTCTAGAAGGGATTACAGGAATCAGCGAGGGGGGGAGATAAAGGTTTAGAATCTTTGCATGGCCATACAATAGTGGATGGTGCAAGGTTCAGCCCGGGCATTCAGCGCCGCTCATTCCAAGATTGAGTAGGGGAAGAGCTAAACTACTAAACCAAACTTCAAACCCGAACCCTCCAGACAGCTCAGAGATGACGCGTTCTCCTCTGAGCCTACTGAAACTGACAGCAACATCCTTCAGAGGAATATCTCAGGCGAGCGCTTTGACAAAGCAGGATTACCAAAAACCCTACACACAGCACGAGGGCAAAGGCTCACCAGTGAAAATTCTATGCCTAGCAGCTGCGGATGCATGCAGCGCTGTGAGTTCGATGGGTTAGACGGCTGTGTTCCAGGGTGATACTGAAAATTTCAGCATCCTGGCTCCTGTAGAAACTGCAGATCTTACGAATTGCAGCATTTTAGGTTGTGTAGAGGCTGCAACATTGCAAATCACAGCATTCGCAGCATGACAAACACACTGAGACGAAGAGGAAATCTTCTTCGCAACCATTGGCATTCTGGTGCATGATATCCGTCAAGAAAAAAACAACGGCACCCATGCCAATCTGTTTGCTAGCAAAAGCTCGCCGGTCAGGTCAGTCCTTCCAAGAAATATTCCCTATCATCATTACTTTCAATCAAGTTCTCCTTGCCCGTTGGTGCATATTTCCGAGGCGCGTTGATGTTTATGTGACGCCGCTCAACACTCAGACCATGAGGAAAACTCAATCCACAATCCAAATCTATCCGAATGCTGCACACACGCGGAAGGTCTCATCTTCTGAGCAAAATCAATGACCTACGGTTCGCTTGAGGGTCGCCGAAGCAACCAAGACTCGAAGAGTTTCAAGAGAGGTCGTCACAGATTCACGCCGGACCGTTACAGCTTCAACCAAAAGCATCCAGCAGGCTACAAAGAATAATTCGCATTGATGTTCATGATTTTCCCCGCGACAGAGCTCTGTCAAGACAAGATCCTTTCAACCCCCTCAGACTCTAAGCAAGTTTCAAGCGGAATCAGCCAGCTTTTTGGCCAAGACGCCTAGATGGTATCGGCAAAGTACGAAAACAAAGTGCGATGACCTCCCGCAGAGCTGATGTTCGACACTCCATGCTAGGTGGCTGCAGGACGCTGCAGAGAGGGTAGCTTGTTGCCAAAGCTTATGCAGCTATTCTTGCTCGCTAGTGAACTCACATCGCAAGCATCTTCAAGCCCAGTTCAAGCCTCTTCCAGGGGTGCGGTTCGTGGTCTGCAATGTACCTGGATCAAGGTCACAAGCTCCGCTGTCATGCGAAAGATAAGCAATACGAAGCAACCAGGGGGCGGGGGTTTCAAGCTCAGAACGCATGCCGAATCTGAGGAACGCTTGGAATGTGAAACATCATGAAATTCGCGTACATTGAAGAACGCCAGGCACCAAGAGGAACTCAAGTAGGCAACTCCGAACTCCCACGACGCGGTGATGATGCTGTCCATCCAAAAGAACCTGGGCTTCACTCAGGAGCACGCTCCCAAAGATCTCGCAGGTGACTCGAACAAGTATTTTCCAGTACTGGTGACCGTGCATTCGTCTGGCTAATCCTAAACGGCTTGCCCGGATGTGTTTGCTGAAACTGTGATGTGGTGTGAGATCACAGGATGCTTGCAGCTGTGAAGCATTGCGAGCCAGAACATAACAAACATCAAATTGGCCGGACAGGTTTCCTCTCCCTCATCACCGCAGTCGAAGCTTAGTCTGTGCTGGCGGTGGTTGTAAAAGATACCTTCACAAACGCAAACGGCTCGGGGTAAAACACAGCGTCATGTGGACAAGAAAACCTCTTGTCATGTTCTCCCACCTGCTGGAGAAACCAGCAAACAGAACAGCATCGCCGTGGTTGTGCAGAGCCTCGCAATCAACAAGCTTCCGAGACACACTCTGCCTTCTTTCCAAGAAACACTCCCGCATAACAAGCTGTCAAAAACAGTAGCCTGTTGTTGCCACGCAGGGCTCTTTGCACAGCAGCAAACGTCAAGTGAACGACTCATGCAGAAAATCAAGGGAACTTGTTGTGGCTACCAGTGGGAAATTCTCCAAGAGTGTATTGCAACCAGTTTCACACAATCTCCGTGACCATTTTTCAAAAAAACTATGTCCACCTCATGATCAGCACGATGGCTGGCCCCAGCGAGACCAATGGCGAGGAAACAACAACATCACCTGGGCTATGTGTGTGCTCCCGAGCACAACCTTGCAATAATGGCGAGGTATGGTTGGGTGCTACAGTATTTACAGGCTTGACAATGGGCGATTATTCCATTGTCCCTCTGTTTGAGAAAAAAACATGTCAACAGAACTAAGCCCTACATGACTGCTAGAATGCCGACCTGAATTGGGACCGACGCTACGGCATCAGAACAACTGGCCGCATGCACTCAGTAGAGGCTTCGGCTTTCACCTCGCATGCATTGCATTGCTGCCCGCGCAAGTATTCACCGAAATAAATAAACAAGCCGCGAATCAAGTTCGCCTTTTCTTACCAGAGCGCGAGAAAGCGCGTGCGTTCAGAATCATCATTGCAACAAACTTTGTAGAATGACGTCAAAACATTGTTGGAAATACTAACCTCTGATGTTTCTACACTGCTTGGTCGGCCGTGAAAACAGGAACTGCTTATGACATCCCCAAGTGGCAAGCAAACTCGATGCAGCGGGCTGCGCCCTCAAGTTTTGTAGAGTGAACGCGAGCCAGACACACCAAAAAGATGCCTCAGTGTCACTGTCTCGCATTAAGGTTTCTGCAGACTGCAGGGTATACGCTGCTTTGGCCCTCGGCAAGCTGAGTAAAATGTCTCACTGCGGGGTTTTCATGCCGCATAACCGTCATGAGCGCACATAATGGACGGGATCTTCAGGTCCCTACATGCCAAAATGTCCTGTTTGCTACCAAAATGCCTACCAACACCAAAGCCACGCTGAACACAACTACGCCCATCCCATAGCGGACATACAGGACGACAGCCCACACCCACCTTGGATTGTTGGGAGAGCTGAGCAAATCCAACTCCATTTCCGGGGGGAGGTTTACAGATACCAACGTACTAGGCATTGTACCTTTTTAACGCACATTGGTTACTCCAGCTACATCCCAAACCCTACACCCAACATGTCCCTATGTATATCTACATAACCCAAATCCCCCCCCTCCACGCAACAATGACCAACCACATTACAATACCACGTATGAGCTACAGTCAATATTTCCATATGTGTAATGGACATGGATGGACATGAGCTCCTTCTTGGGTATTGTATTGCGGACTTTTGCTTAACTACCCCAGGGACCCCTACATCCACCCTTAATGGATTTTATGTAGCCCGAGTAGCTCATACGCTAAGGGGAAGAGTGATTACAGGATGGCGGGGGGGGTGTTATTGTCAACCTTTAGCCGTTCCATTCTCCACTACACCCTTTGCATATGATAGATAAAATAAACACGTAAGTTGACGTGTTTTTTGCCTGATTTCTTCTTGGGTTGACCCTGAACCCTAAATTTTTTGAAGGGTACCCCAGGACCTACTCCTATGAGGTTGAGGAGGCTTGTTACCCTGAAAATGGGAAATCAAATAGGAAAGGATGAAAAATCTTACAACAAGTTCCTTGATGCCCAAATACGGTGTCCAAAAATTGCGTCCGCTTTTGGGCCAGAAAAACACATGTGCCCTGCATGTACAAACATGTCCGCCTGCAAGCCAAGCCTCGGGACCAGCACTATTATGTTGACGCCAATCGTTGACAGCGCCGCGGCATGCTTTTTCAGAATCCAAAGATACGAATACGCGATGAGAATTCCAGTAAGCGCTGCCAGCAAGAGGGGTATACAGAGTCGTCTCAGGACCACGTAAATGCGGACTTCTTCAGCTTCCCGGGCATGGTATGCAAACAATTGGTTGGCTAATTCCATTGATTGTGGCGCGCACAGATTGCTTAAAAACAGCGGCATGGTCTCAGTGGGGTAGTCACGAACTTCGGCATCCACCCCCAATTGATGGTTGTAGCACCGATGCTCCGTTCGATTTGACATGGGACAAGATCTCAAGCAAACTGCAAATGCAGTCTGAAACTCACCATTGTCGATGGAGCATACGTATGCGAAAGGTGCGTCTCGGGCACCAGACGCTCCGCAAACCCTGCCGCTGTAATCTGAAAGTCTGAGCAAAGGAGTCACACTGCGGTGCCACAAACAAACCACGAGCAATGCACACAGCAGCATTATGAAACTTACCAACCATGGCAGGTCCGTGCATCGGCGGGGCACATCTTCAGGGTGTGTCCATATCCGATTGATATCTTCTGGATGTATATCCAACCCATCAGAGTCATCATCATCATCAGTGCCCTCGCGCGTTGGCAGCAGCCATGACAACATGGCACAAAGATCCTAAAAACAATTACGAAAATGCAGAATGCGGGCTGTGCGACATGGAACATAAGAACCACTCGTACAAGATAGTGGGAACTTTCATTCACCCGTTGTACCGCAATGAGGCGAAGGTTTCAACAAGTTTTCGGCTTGGCAAAATGGAGCTGGCCATGCAATCATCACTATCTGCAAGCACGCCATGCACTGAGCCCGGTCCACAAGCTTCAACTTGCTTGCAACATCTTGCAACCCTGAAACAAACTTGTCATCATCCGGCACTAAAATCCAAGCCGCCGCTGCAACCATGTTCGTTCTGAGGCCCCTCTCTGCTTGCAATCATTGCTGGCCCTCTAACCCCGCCCCCCCCTGCAATCATTTCTGTGAAAGATGCTCTGTAGGTGCCCAAAGTTGACGTTCAGCTCCTACGTAGTGGGACCTGCAATCAAAAAACCAGGCTGTTCCATATGGTTGTTGCATCTTGCACATGTTGCATGCTCACAATGTGTGTATGCTGAATCTGAAAAGGATGTTGCTGGTTTTCACGCATATTGGCTCAAGATGCTTCAAGGCTCAACACCGGCAATGGTGGCTGTGTTTGGACATGCTGCCTTCTTCCGCACAAACGGCCGCATCGAGGGTCCAAAAATTCGTAATACGAAGCAGCTATTATCCCCCTCACTGACCCCTAGAACACTCCCCTATACAATCCCCAATCTAACCCCCTTCAAGGGATCTAGACCCTAAACCCTAAACCATATATAATCCCCCATCTAGCGCCCTTTAAAGAGTTTAGACCCTAAACTTTAAGGAGCTTGGACCCTAAAACCCTACAAAATCCCATATCTAACCCCCCTTAATGAGTGTAGACCCTAAACTCTAAACCCTACATACCTACATAATCCCCCATATAACCTCCTATGTAAGTCAGAACCGAGCCTCCAGGCCTGACTTGAAGCTATCAACCTCAGGGGTCCATAGGGATTATGTAGGAAATATGTACGGATTTGGCCCTCAGGGTTAATAGGTCTTAGGGATAGTTCTGTAGGGAATATTTAGGGATTTTTTTGCTTAGCACGCTTCTCGATCTTTAAAGGGATTTAGGAATTACAGTCTATAGGGCTTAGGGACAGCCCCCGGCTCATATCTCATACTGCAGGGACAGACTGCGCGATACAG
>CAJNIZ010005891.1:193944-231898 GCA_905231905.1 Symbiodinium pilosum | reverse complement strand
GTTGTGAATCATGGTTGTGACCGGGCAGTCGTGCTCAGCTCACGCCCCAGTCAGAGTGACTTAGATCGCTCCACTCCGGGACTAGCTACGTAGCAGCTGCCATGCCCAAGAAGGACAAGCGCAGCGGCAACCAGAAGCGCAAGTGGAGGAAGCTGCGGGACAGGCTAATAGCCGAGGCTGATTCCTCATCGTCCTCATCGTCAAGTTCTGAGCGCCGGCGCCGTACGAAGCTGAAAAAGGAGCAGAAGGCTGCGCAAGACTGAGCTGCAATGGCGGAACTTGTTGTGAAGATGCTTCGTGAGTCGGCCTATGGAAGGCAGCGAGAGCAGAGCCGCCGACCAGACTCGGGATGGCAGTCCCACATGTGGGACCCGAGCAGTGAGACAAATTGGGGACAGGGGCAGTCCTCCTCATCCTGGCAGCCAACTTCTGCCTCATCGTGGGAGCGGCCTTCTTGGGAGCAGCCAGCCTCCTCTTGGGGGCGTCCAGCCTCGTCTTGGGAGCGGCCATCCTCGTCTTGGGAGCGTTCAGGCTCGTCTTGGGAGTGGCCATCATCTACGACAAGATCCTCATGGGGGAGATCATGGTGGAGAGAGCGCCGTGGGAATAACAGAAGACGTGGCCGACAGCAGGAAGACGATCTACCTGAGGAGCACCGTCCTCTACCTGAAGCAGAGCGCCGTCCTTTACCTGAAGATCGCCGTCCTCTACCTGAAGCAGAGCGCCGTCTACCTGAACGGCCTGAAGTGAGAGAGGCGCCCGTGGTAGAGCCGGTCCCAAACCCGGTGCCACCAGGCCCAGTGGCAGGCCGCCCAGTTCCTGCTGCGCCGGCAGCAGAGCAAGTTTGCCTCATCTGCCATGAGGCAATGATTGGACGAGGCTCAGTGCGGTTACCATGCGCTCACGGGCCGTTTCATAGGCAGTGCATCGGGAGAGCCACCAGCATAGACACGCGGTGTCCGATACGCCGTTCAATTGAATGCCCAAGAGATTCAACTGCTTGCTGGGTTCCTCCACGAAGAGCACGGCCTGCGCTTTCAAGTTCTCGAGCATGTTGGATGGCCTAATAACGAAGGCCCGGGCCCGGCAGAAGCAGCGGCAGAACCTGGCCCTCCACCTGCTGGCCCTGCGCCTGATGCTGCTCCGCCTGCTGCTGTTGAAGTCCCTGGTCCTGCGCCAGTACCTGGTCCTGCAGCTGCTCCTGGACCTGAGGCTCCTCAGGACAATACCGAGTGAAGGGCCTCTGAAGGACATTTAGCAGTCTCAGTATTAGATTTCATTTCTCAGGCGCCAGTCTCAAGAATGCTCAGTCAGCTCAATTTTGAATCAGCCTACTTTGATTCCGTCAGCTGATCGAAAGCTTGTCCCAGACTGTCGCGCAAAAATTGCCTCAAAGCCTTGCCATGTGTGCTGTGCAATTGCTTCAATGTGCTGTGTGGATACTGATGATGCCTGGGGCCTAGAGAGTGGGAAAGTGGCCGGTCTAGGCTCCAGGCTTGGCTAGGACCGGGGCCTAGCCAAAAGCAAAGAGTAACTGGGGCCTGGCGAGTGGGTAAGCGGGCGGGCCAGAACCCAGTAGGCAATCATCATCCCATCCTGTTTTTTTAGGTTTTGGGGTCTCGGATTTGGGTTTGAAATGTAGGATTGGCAATACTAACAATAAAGGAATACTAACAATAAAGTTTGAAAGTTGATGGTTAATAATTAGTATTTAGGATTTGGGTTTTAGGCTTTGAGAATTTTTGGCTCAATGAATCCCCACAAAAAAGAACATCACTTTTGAAATGACTGCACATCACTTTTATAAGATATGCCCTTTTGGGCTGGCGGCTGCGCCATGGACTGCTTAAATCGGAAGCCAAAGTCGCAGCACGCTGTTTGCACGTATTCAAAGCTAGAGTCCGCCTCCGGGCTGGTCTCTGGCGCTCCGAAATCATCCACGAAGTGGAGAGCTGGCGTGAGAAGAAGGCAGCTGTTGGCACAAGCCATCCAATCGGCAACACGGCAATAGCCCCACACGCTTGCGACGGAGCCAAACATCAAGACACGATGGCGCCGCGTCGGACCTCTTGGAGTCTGTAGTACAACATAAGTGTCCTCTGGCCGGCGCACAGGGAGCTGACGATAGGCTGCCTCATGATCAAGGCCCCATGTCATAATGGTGCCCCGCTCTCCTTGTTGTCGTAGAGCTCGAATGACGGCGATGAAGGCCTTGATGCTGTGGTACGCAGGTGTGTCCGGCACGTTCACAGTCTTGTTGCCTCCAGAGCGGCGCCAATCTTCTGCGCGCCGGACCTTGCGCCGACCATCAGATCCTACTTGCTGCACTGAGAAAGCAAAGCACGTGTGCTCATGGCAAATCGGCGCCGACAACAACTCCGCTGTGTGCGCATAGTCAGGCAGCGCCACAGTGGCCTTGCTCCATGACGACGGCGATGCAAAAGGACCTTCCACCCTACCGGCTTTTACACTCGCAGCAATTTCTTCAGCCATGGTCTGCCAAGACGGATCCACCCTGGCCTGATTTAACTTCTTTTGCACGTACTGAAAGTTGTCCTGAAGGAGCGTCTCCTTGTCAATTGGGTTGTTGTATCTATCATCGCGACGAAGACGCCAGCCCAGACCTGGATTAATGCGGACAAGCAATGGAAAGCCACTGCTCATCTCCTCGAACAAAGAATCGTCCTGCCAGCCAAACAACTTCGCAATCCTTGCAGTTACAGGGACCTGAACTGTGCACCTACCATCTTTTGAGCTGTAGGCAAGTTTGACGTGCGGCTCCAGTGTTTGGAACCAGGCATCCACTTCCAGCTGCATGTCCTCCACCAATTTCCGCACATCGGACGCAATGCTCTGCCTCATCTCTCCAAGATAGGGCTTCCAGTGCATCACAGGGGTAGCCATTGAGCTAGGCCTGGCTCAAGACGAGGGCGCGTCTGGTCTGCATGCAACGCAAGCCGCCCAGTGCTCACGCATGTCCTCAACCCCGGGGGTTTGCTGCAAAAAGTCCCAAAACAAAGAACCATTTAGCAATGCCTCAATGCCAACCGTTCGTCAATGCACGATGCCGTTACTTGTCAGGAAGAGGGGCTGTCCACCCATTGGGTAAGTGATGGAGTTGTTCCTTCACCTCTGCGGGCAGCGTGACCAGCGCGTTTGTCTCCGGCACTACGAAAAGGTTCCCCCTTTTGCAGTGCCATGGTGCATATTGACGGCCATCATTGAGCCATCTGGCCTGTCTCTCAGAATCGGCTCTGCCCTTGTAGCTCCGCGAGCTGATCGCCCATGCGGATCTTCTGTTGGCGCCCTCGCCTCTGCAAGACGTTGCTTGGCCACTGTAGGCTGCCGAGGTCATACTTGGCCAGGTCATCCTTGGTCTGGGCGAAGCTCGCACGTGGAACTCCTTGATAGGTTGACCGCCGAATCTCAACTGGGCGATTGCATTGGTTGGAGAGTTCCCACGGAATTCTCGTCCACCAAAGGCGAGGCCTCGACACGACGCCCAGATCGGAGGCGTCCGCGACAACTGCTGACGCGGACAACTTTGTCTCGAGCACGCGAACATCTTGTTTGTTGCGCGGCACCACATTCTCGACAATGAGGATTGCTTGCGGCTTGCGGATAACGCCATGTAGCCGCCAGCTCTCGCACAAACTCGGCGAAGCAAATGGCCTTGGAACCCTCCTCGCCTTCAATGCCAGGAGGATTTTGACGAATGCGCGAGCTATCATATGGCATGGGGGGGCGCCTGCAATGACAATCCTAGACTCATGCTGTGGATCTAATTCACCTACGCGCTCGATGACCTTACCCACACAATCATGGTACGTCAAAGTCTCCGCGGTGCTCCACATTCTTGAAGCGGGCAAGCATGAGCTTCACTAGGCTGTCGTCAGTCTCCCAAGCCAAAGCACGACAGCGCCACGACTGCTCCTTGCAGATGTGCTCGCAAATCAGCGACGCTGACCCAAGCCCATCAAAGAAACTGAGCAAGATAAGGTCCGCCAACACACTTGCCAGTTGCTTCGCGACGCCTTCCTCTTGATCGCAAACGAGGGTTGCTTCTAAGCTGTTGCGCCTTGCCCTCCTCTGCCAGCCACTGCGGACTGGGTTTCGAGGTGACGCCATCTTGCTTGCCATGACACTCGGGTCCACCCACAGGAGTAGATGGCCCGCGCTGCCCCTACTCCTTCTGGAACTGCTGCTGCTGCTGGTAGAAGGCGCTGTACTGGTTGTAGCCACCAAATCCGTGCTGCTTCCACGGGCTCCCCCAAGAGCCCTGCCAATTGCCCTGGGTGTTGTAAGGCTGCCAGCGGCAGTCGTCGGGGCGGCAACCTTTGCCCTTGCCGTTGCCCTTTGCTTCGCCCTTGCCTTTGTCATTCATCTCGAAGGTCTTCGCGAAGGCCTTCTCGTTGTTGTTCTTGGTGAGCTTCTTCGCGGTCTTGTCCGTCTGAAGCTCGCGCGCCATGGTTTCCTGGAGCGCTTGCGTGTCCTTCATGAGGTCAGCGGCCGCATCCTCAAACGGTATCTTGGTCCGCAGCGCAATTGCAATTCTCCATGATGTGGCCTCCCAACACACACGCAACTGCCCCAACTTTTGCGGTCGACTGCGCACTTGTTGGGCCCACCAATCAATGTAGTTCGCGACGGCCTGCTCATTGCCAATCCCCAGCAACAGCGAATGGACTCCAAGCAATCGATGAAAGCAAGGACACTCTTTGGATGCCACGGCGCCTCTGGCTCCGCCTCCAGCTGATTCTCTTCATTGATTGCGAGAACCGTGACGCCTTGTCTACTCTTCTTGCGAACTGCGTTTAGGGGGTTGGGTTCCCCCGCTGCATTGAAGAAGCGGGCCTGCACGATTTCCTGCAGGCCTACCGCGGTATGCTGCATGGTCTTCATCTCGTTGACCACGCGCGCTAAGATCGACTCTGCCCCCAGGAGCATTTCCTGTGGAAACTTCCTGGGAGTACCTGCCACACAAACACTGACTCATACTGCGTAATTCCTTCGAATTCTTGGATGGACTTGTCGGAGAGCTTGGCCGAAGAGCCCGAAGCATCTGTCGGGACCACTGCACTATAGTTATAGATGGAAGAAGGGATGCCAACCCTTCTTTCTTGGCACACTCACGCCAGAGCACCCTGAACTTTGCCCGCACGATAGGGAGGTCCACTTGCTCGACCTTGACGATGTTGCCCTTCTCTACCTCGAAGCCCTTTTGCAACGGAGCGATGATGGCATCATTGAGCTCTTCCGGCTTGTCAGCCAGAGCTGCGAAAAGCGCGATGGAACTCACCCCACGGACCTTGCTGTATTTCTTAATTTGGCTGGCAAGCCCGCCTCATCGGCCCGCTTGTTGAAGTCCGCTTCCGCGCCTTTGCCCGTCATGATCACCAGCAACAATTCCTTTCAGACGCTACTTTGAACTGCTCATGGACCAACTCGGCCGCAGAAGCAAGGTAGACTAACGCACGTTGCGCCTACTACTGCACACAAGCTCATCTGACAAGTAACAAGCTAGTCACAAGTCTAGGTGCTGGTTTCTTCCACACTTGCACTGCCGCGCGCAAGCCCGCTCAGCTCCTACAGTCGCATTCTTTGCGCAGCGACATCTAAGAGACTCTTGTCCTCCATCACACACAAGCACAACATCACAAGCGCAGAAAGCAAGACGCACAACGGGCTACAATGTTTCGCGCAAGCACATGCCAATGCAGACTTAAGTAAGTTACTCCCTACTGACGGTCTGCGCGACCGCATCATTCAATCTCCTTTCAGTTGGCTGCCCTGGCACGGGTCAGCCTTGCAAAACGCCACTGCTCTCCGTGGCTAGCGCAAGCTGCCGCACCTGGGCCGCTTCAATCCTCCTGTTCAGTGGAGGTGCTGGCACTATCGGACTCTGACTCGCTCTCGGACTCAGTCTTCTCAGGCTCCGCCACAGATGCAAAACAACTCTTGCACTGCGCCATGCCCTCAACATTTGCACATCGACGGAAGTTCGCAGTTCCGTATGGCCAGCCGCATCCTTTGGCACGCCACTGCCAGGGAAGTTTGGTTGCCTCATCGACGTCCCGACAAAGAGCCTTCTTGGCGACGACGTCGATGAACTGCGGGCGATCTTGCATTGCGTCCACGGACAAGGCCAAGGTCTCGACTTTCTTGCTCAACTCTTTTATGGCAGCTGCATCTGCGACGGAGCTACAGCCTGGCAGGCCTTGCGCAGGCTTGTCTGCCGCAACACACTGGTCACCCGGAGCACCTCCCGAGCGCACACGACTGACAAGTATCTCGAAGCTGTTCAAGGCTGCATCTTGAACGTAGCGCTCAATTGCTTGGCGTCCCCACCGGCCAAGAAGCATCACAGTGGAAAGAGGCACCATCAAACGCGTCAAGAACTGTGCTCCAGCAACTCGCAGCACATGCCCGCCGAAGCGTTGTACTTCGCCAAGCCCATCCGGCCCTGGCCTTGTCAATCCCACGCCATGCCTGCTTAGCACTTGTCGAATAATGTTCACAGCCCCGCTCTTGGACAGCTCAATTCCAGGCACAACAGCAAAGAGGGTCGAGAGGGCGGTGTGGTACGGGCAAATGCCAACATGAAGCACGCCACAGCAGCACTTATGCGTCTGCATCACGAGATTGCCCACAATATCTGTCCTGGAAGTCCAAAGCGTAAGCGAGACCTGCTCCTTGCCCTCGTGCAAGAGTAGGTGACCACGGCGCAAGGCTACAAACTCAATCTCCCGCAGCAAAAACCATGAACCAAGAACTATGATGGCTTGTTCCAGCGCACTGAACTCCTTGCCTTTGTGGGAAGATGCTCTCTAGCTCAAACGAATCCGTGAGCGCAGCAACACCCATGCCGCGCTCCACTGAACGAACCGCGTCCTTCAACTCCAACTCTGCCTCCGCGGACAACTCTGAATTTGTTAGCTCTACATGGAGTCGACGAAGATGGCTAAGGTACTGCCGGACTGATCTGTAACCTCCCATTTTGAGCGCCGCAGCTATCTTCTGAACGACGTCCTTGCTGACGGGCGCGAGGCTGATCCCCCACGCCGCGGCCACTGCTTCCAAGGTGCGCAGTCGTGCATCTTGGGATGCCCGAGAACTGTTTGCCCACACATCCTTCTGGTAACGGTGCAGCGTGTTCTCACGATTTTTTGGCTTGGCGCTCTCCAGTGCCTTCTGCAGAGAGCCTCCCGCCGAAGGCTGAGGACGCGGCAAGTCGCCCCGGAACTTCTTTCGAGACCTTTCCACGGCCTCTCCAAGGTTATGGTCAAGCACTCGTCTTTCCGCGGCTGAGCCGGCAAAGTTCTGCCCAAACACGAAGAAGAGCACTGCTTCTGCATTAGCAAGAGATTTCTCCCCCGCCCCCGGCTTTCCAAACACTTCTGAGCTCTTCGAGGGAGGTGGCTCCGGCTGCTTCAAACTGCTCCATCATGCTTGGGCACACACCTGCATCCAAGCACGCTTGCACCAGGACCACGAAGGTATTCTCATTGCGCGGCTCCATGGCGGAGCTCCTCTATATCAGGTTTGATCTACTCCATCCTAGCACACTGACAATGATGTGGCCTCGCCTGACATGACGCATGCATCACACTCACACGCTCACCATGCAATTGCAGCAAGCACGCTACTCAGCCTATGCGTAACGCATGACCTCTCAAGTTCTCTTTACCACACCGCGGATGTGACACAACGACACAAACAAGTACTCACTGCCCTATAGTCAAGTTCCGCACGCGGTCAATGCCAGCACCGATGCAACTCTCACTAACCCTGACCAAGCACGCAACATCACATAGTCACACGTATAGTCTTAAGGCTCCTACTTGCGCAAGACAAGCCAGTTCTCCGACTGACCATGCGTGATTCACTAATCACTAGCCCTCAACGGCAATAACCAAGCAACTCTCACGCATGTGCTTCGCATCTTTGTCTTCGACGAGGCCCGCAGACGCGAGGACAGCAACTATCCAGTTGGCACCATCGAGCTGGTCCACGCACACTCTCTACAATGGCGACGTCGAGCATTCGGCGGCTGCTGTCCACTCAAGTTGCGGCTGTCCACGCAGAATCACTCATCATCGTCTGCCGCGACCGCGCCCAACCATGACGCAAGTAAGGCTTCTGAACAACAGGTTCCGGGCCTAGATTCCTTTGGAAAAAGGAAACTGATCCTGCGCTTGGCTGCGGATCCGTACGCATACATGTCATTACGTGCACGCGTGCACTCCAAGGCGAGAAGCCCCTGACCCCCCCCCACCCAACGGAAGAGTTGGCACAAATGACGCAGTGGCTCATCGCTGCTGCCTTCCTGCAAAGCCGCTCATGTGTTAACGAACAAATTAAGATTTCTGCGCCACCGGTCAGAACAGAACCGTGAGTCGCCAAGAGGCGCAACTTCCCGCTTCTTCTCAACATGCTGTAACAACAGCTACGATTCTCATCAAGCAAGTGGACGGCTTCGGAATGACGTGCATGACATTGACGGCAGAGTGGGGTAGCAAAGCAGAGGACAGAGATAGATAGAGATGCCTACGAGCACAGCAGCACGAGACGCATGTGCTTTTTCTCTCTGTCTCATTGTTTTGCTTAGCGCTTAGCCTGTGCCGCAATACGCCAGCAGCCTTCCTCGCAAGCTCATGGCAAAAAGCAACTGAAACAGTCTCGGCTTGAACCTCTGAGGATAAGCTTTTAATTGTTGCGCCTTCATCACTTTGTCTCAAAACAATCTGAGCAGCGGAGTGGGACGGAGATGAGCATATACGTCGTATACAGCATCTCTATCCCTGTTTTTCTCGTGGTTGTTACGTACCTTTGGTGAGCATCCCTTGGTAAAGAGTTGACCTCAAAATTTAGCATCTGTCGCTGCGTCCATTATTGACGCTGGATCTGCATATTCCACGCATGAATCTTCTGCTTGAACATGCTTTGGGCAGCAGTGAGCTGATCACCCTCGATCCTGGCATGACAACCTAAAAGAAGGCCTGAGATTTTTACGAGAATTCCATCTTGAGGCGCAAGAGCGCTTCATTTGCGATACTCTACTGCAGCACAGTGGCGTATGCCGCCATTATTTGTCTCTTCTCGGACCCGAGGTATGCCCCGGCACCGAGAGATGCAGCCGCCACGACAGCATAGCGGCTAAGCCTTGGATTTGCACGCCGTGGCGCGAGCGGATTTGGACAAGATGGAATTTCTAGGTTCGAGATGTTGAAAGCAAATTGCAGAAGCCACTCTTGTGAAACGAGCAGCGCCATGACACCAAGTTCAGGTTGATGGAATAAGTGCTGCTGCGCAGATTAATCTTTGTGCAATCTTTGCAGGCTGGGCTGTTTGGTTTTCCCTTTGCTAATCAGGAAGGCATGCTTGTCACTGACGTGAACCGCCTTTGGAAGTTCCTACAGCTGCGGTACTGCAAGACCATGTCTTTTCTTGAAAACAGGCCTAGCTTGTGCTGCCAAATGCTGCCAACGCCCAACTTGAACAAATACTATTACTACAAGTATTTCTGTATCTTTGCAAAGCTCTCTAAGCCTACGAATCGAGCTACGGTTCTGAAGACGCGCGGTGCTTTCGTTGTGAAGATGTGTGAAGCAATGTGAAGCCTAGCTGGTCATCTGGCGCAGCTGTTTGCATGACATTCAGCCAATCAGCCAAAAGATCACCATTTTGCTGAGCATTGTAACAGTAGCATGCCTTCAACCTAGCGGCAGCTACCCAGCAAGTGTCCATCAGCATGACGGAAAGCAGAAGCAACAAGCTGAATTTGAAGCATGAGCGTTCTGAAGCATTCGCTGATAAGAGTGTGGAAGCTGCACCAGGCAAAGCTAATGCTTGCACGCGGTCTTGTTTTCGCGAACAGGCGCAAGCTAGGAAGCTCAGGCTGAGAAAGTGTCCAGACTCTGCGCCGTCGAGATGATTATTCAGCTTTCGTCGGATCTATTGGCCACCTTCTTTCCTTAGTCGTGTCGTGTTTTGCTGGTTGCTTAAAGGCTTAAAAGGCCAGATACAGTGAATTCGCAGATCCGCTTTGGCATACGATAATACTGCCGCAAAAGGCAGGCTTCCTTGAGCCCTCAGTGGCCCTCAGGCAACAACGGCTGCACCCAAGTCCCCACCAACACAGCTATACGGCGGCCAAGCTTGCATTTTTAACCCACCTAGTCCTCTGATCCTGCTTGGGTTAGACGGAGGCTTTTTCACTTCACTTTACACTGCTCCAGGTCATGTTGCACCAATCTTTGTCTCTCGCTCTCTTCTTCTTCTTCTTCTATGGGCTACGCGCCTCCATAAAGAGACGCCTAGGCTAGGCCTCAAGCCCGCGAACGTCCATTGTCCGGTCAGGTTTTCCCCATACTGACTCTCTCATGTTCCAGCAGTAGCCGCAGTAGCCAATGCCCATTATATTTGGGGTAAACCTTTCCATGCGAAGAGTCCGGTATGAGTTCCCTCGCTCTCTCTCTCTCCTTCTTTTCTTCTTCAGGTGCTAGAAACCCTCACGGTTCTCTCGGGGCACAGCCCTGCACCCACAGCAGAGTCTCGTCTGCTCGGTACTCCAAAGGACCGATGAACAGTGGAACCAACGTCGGATCAAGACACAGCAATGCTCGAAGATAAGGATTTAATAACATGTAATCATGTAAGTATACCATAGTATACCACTCCTATCTCTCCTGACTCATGTTCCAATGCCTTCTCATGGAGCTTTGAGACTTCTTGAGGAGCAATCAGGGCTATCCGTCCAAACGCCACAACCAGCAACCTCTACAGGACATTTCCCGTTGCTCCTTCTTTCGGTCATCACTCCCACTCCCCGGTCTGCTGGCGCGGCGTGCAAGGGATTTCCAAACATCAAAAGACGGGTTCGGTGCACAAACTCTCCCTAAAGTGACAACATAAAACACAACTTTCCACGTTCTCATCGCACCTCCACCCTGCCTTCCTCGTTCTGTGCACGGGCCTCACACATCCTCAGGGTTTCTGTCTGCAACACAAGTTAACTGTGCTTTGGGCTGCACTCCCCGACGGTGCTCCTTCAATTCATGTACTGTTGTTTCGAGGGATCGCCCTTGGCAGCTCATTCTTGGCCTTCACGCCGCTGGAGGATTTGCATGAGAGCCCTACCGCGACAAGCATGCTTGACTTGGCCATGTGCATCATCCTGACCTACCCAATGACAGCTCGCATGTCTAAGGAATCCAGAGTACCAAAGCTCCGTTTCACACTACGAAGACCCCTTACCTTCATGTCACTAGCTCCACCACATGACGTGCGTACCTGCTACAAAAACGCCTATTGTTTCAGTTCCGAGTGCGCGGCCAATCTCCCAAAACCCACACATCACAGCGACATAGATATAAAAAAAAATGTTACTGCACGCTGCGCCCTCGCTCTTCTTTTTCTTCTTCTATAGGCTCTGCCATATGCATGCTCTTACGAGCGCGCTGCCTCTGTCTCTCTCTTTGTCTTCTGCACTGGCTGAGGAATGGCCTCACTGCCCGAGGTGCGGCTGCAATTGTATTGCTGCTTGCTTTTTCAATTATTGCGGCGCAGGTTCTGCGAAAGTCACCAGCCGCTTGACCATCTGCACGTACTTCCGCGTTGTCTCGTCCTCAGTGGCGTCTCACTTTACGTGGCGACGCTTTAGTCGTGCTGCCTTCTGACTTCTGAGGCTGCTGCATCCAGAACATGAGCTTGTGCACCCTCGCCAATCTTGTGACGGTTTGCCCGATCGTGAAAAGTGACGAAGGTAACCTTTGCCAGCATGTTGCCACAAAGCGTTGCTGGGAGCAGGAGGGCAAGTTTTGCCACTCCTCTCCCCTCAACCGTGTTCTCGCTTGAGCATGGCAGACGGAGCGGCGGGTGAGTGAAGCTAGGGGCGCTGCACCCATGGGCCACGGATGATTGCCGATTGCCAAGCGCATATATGCCTGACAGCAAATAGCTGGCCAAGGTAGGCTTGTGACGGCTCGAGAACGCAATCTGCTGCCTGCTTGCGTGTCATGTGCTTTAAAAACAACATGTGAATTTGGAATCTAAGACAAAGTTTTTCTAACACAGCAAGGAATATCAAATTAGTTCCAGAGTAGATGCAAGTGCGTCGCGACATGAAGTTACGACACCCCCCTATTCAGGTATGTTCCGCTTGCATTGTTTAGCAGCTACGGTACAATGTTGCACAACCACAATTTACACCAGCACCACCACCAACAACAGCAGCAGCAGCAGCCGCAGCAGTAGCAGCATCAACGGCAGCAAGCAACTGCAAAAACACCGACGACAGCAGAAGCACAAGCAGCACCACGACCACCACCAGCACCACCAATACCACTGTGGCCACCGCCACCATCGCCACGACCACCACCATCATCACCACGACAACCTGACCACCATAACAATTTAACCACCATAATCGCCGCCGTTGCCGCCACCGCCCGCGCCCCCGCCGCCACTGCCACCCCCAGCAGCAGCAGCACAGCAGCAGCACGGAAGTGCATTTTCAACACACCCCTTTTGGACGCAAACTTAACACAAAGACCCAGGGAAACCAACTCAAAGTTTCCAAACACGTCCACACATTGAAGTGAACACACTCAAATTTGACACTTTTGCATCCTGATGAAAATTGATGCAAGTAATTGGAGAAATGCCCAATAACACTTAGCGCAGGCTTTGTTGCCACGAAATGCACGTCAGCACTAATTTACAAGTTGCTTGCCAAAAAATAAGAATTGGCACAAATCCAAAAGAAGTGTTGGCAGAGTTAACTTACGCTTCAAGTGTTGTAACTTGCAGCATCATCTGAAATGCTCCCGAACCAGCAAATGCTGTAATTTGCAACAGTTCAACTTCAATCATTCCACGACCAACAAACGTTGTAATGTCCATCATCCAAGACCAGCAAACGCTTTAATTTACAGCGTCTGACGTGTTCCAATGTGGGTCAGTCTTGGCGTGGCTCTGGTCATGTGGTCTTTTGGCAAATCGGGCATAGGCATCAAACAAAATTTTTTACGCAACAATAACCTTGACAAGCACGCATCACGAATTGCTGCACTTGGATCGGCCAACCACTTTGCAGCAAACAACACTTTTGAGTCACTTTACGCAGACGTTTCACCCAGTTACCCCTGCAACCACAGGACCCCAGGACCACATGACCAGAGCCACCGACCGAGCGACACTTTGGCAAACACAAGCATGGCGCAAGCACACGCTGCATGTCATCGGGCATCTTCATTTTCACACCTGCTGCCCTAGGTGATCTGAACCACATGCAGAGCGGAATTACAAACATGTGAGTGCTAGAGCACTGACGCCCGACGTGCACTTAGGCAGACAGGACCTTCGGGGTGCATGCCAACAGGTTTGCTTGCCGACTACTGCACAACGCAAGTCCCACGACACCGGCATCCTGTTGCCCGCGGGATTGGAAGTTGAAGCCATATGTCTTGAAGAGGAGATCCATCTGTGTACCTGGCTTGGCGACGAGATTAAGCTGTCTGGCCAACTTGGGAATCAACTCCTTCATTGTAGCAAACACTGACAATGGCTGATCACTCATCGCATCTTGGAGTCCTGGGAATGCTGCAGTGGTGCAGACCCGGGAGTCCCATGGGCCAAGCATGCCGTCAAACTGTGGGATGTGCACAGGGTTCGCCGTCATAGGGAAGCTTGTCACGCACATAGGGAAGCTCGGAAGTAGCCGAACGCACCAAAGCCAGGTATTCGTGGGACAGATCCGTGAGTGGGAGTCTGGGGAAAACAGATGTGTCATCATTTTCTTCTTCATGGAAGAGGCCACGACTATACATGTTATGGCCAGTTCCACTTGCAAAAGCAGCAGTGGTAACTGCAAAGATCCGCGGTGGAGAACCAAAGATCCGATCGACGGGCCGGCAGCTTCCATACCTCCGACATGCTCTGGAGTTGCTTGGCAACCCCGCGCTACATTTGTAAGCTCACGGATGCTTGCCAACAGCGGTGCGATCTCTGGTGATAGCTCGTTGTTTGATCATTGGCAGCGTCCTCAGCTTTGCCGGGTTGCCAGCCTGCACGTGCCAAGTGGCTGACAATGTTCTGGACCGATTGCTGGATAGCTGATTTTGTCACAGGTTGACCTTGGCACGTAGCATTCCCGTCAAAGTACGGCATGAGCCTCATTACAGCATCGAAGGCCATGGCATGAATCGGCAACATTCTGTACTGCAACTCCCCATTCCGTGTCAAAGAACGCTTGTCAATGAGGTCCTTGTGTTCGACAACAGTGATCTGCCCAAACTTGTTCATGTGGGTATCGGACATAGATCCTGTAGTGAGCCATGGAAGTCATGTGTGACACCCTGTCCTGAAGGAATCCTAGGATCATTGTGGGCAGCTGCATCGGCACCAATGAGTGTGGTGGCTGGAGGCATTGCAGCACCTGAATGAAGGAAGTTGCAGGCATCACGGCATCACCTCGCGAGCACGCGTCCTGTATCACGGTACTGAAAACACACACGAGATGCTCCCCCAGCAGTCACGGTTTGCCGTGGCGCCGCTGGGCCTTGAGCAAATGCCTGCGCTAGTTGCCCAAAAGTAACACGTGGGTGTGCAGCCATGGTTCGCCAGGAGGAGCTACGCGAACAACCCGTGGAATTGAACAAGAAGCCCATGAACACAGAAAATGTCTCGCAGCTACACAGGTGATTCAGCGTGAAAATTATTATCGGTGAACGTGCGCATGAGCTCAAACACAAAGTAATGCACCAGGACTGCACCCAAGTTGTAGCCTCAAGCTCTGCAATTTAGCATGGCGGAAAAGCCTCATACTCGAAAATACCATGTCAGCATCACGGAGGGAGGTAGGCAATCTCAAGAAAGGCACACGTGTGTGAATGTGCCAGACAAGACGGTGCAAAGCTGTAGTGGCAAACCCCGCAAGTTGGGAGCATATGGCAAAGTCCAGAATTCGCACGAGATGCCCCACAAGCCCTTTGACCTGCGCACGGCGGCTTCCAAACAATTGTTGAGCCATCAGTCGGGGCGCACGCCCATCAGAATCAGCGAGCGCAGCATCATGATACACACTCCACGGAATTGTGCAGATGCGACCTGTGGAGATGACAATACGGAGGCCAACGTAGCGATTATCACTAGTGTGTTTCAATCTGCATTCCGCGGCGTAGCAAGCATCATCAAGAAGCACCTCATAGCACCTCCGAAACATCATGTACAAGAGAGGACCTCCAAACTAGCAATCGATCGTCCATCCATCGAGTAGTAGCACAAAGGCGCAAGTGCACATTTTGACGCACATGGCGAGGTAGATCACAAAGAAACCGGTGCACCTTCACACACACAAACAGGTTAGCCACTGCGCCGGAGATAGGGCTACCCTGCGCAAACCCATCCGTGAAAACGTAACCGGCGGTAACCGGTTGCCCGAGACAAGAAATACGCAAATTTCCAGTCTTGTGTGACGATGTGCGGGAGGTCAACGATAGCCAGGCAGAAGTACTTGTCAGATGGTAGGGGGTACTGAGAAGTGGTCGTGGTAAGTACTTTGCGCTTCTTCAGTGTTCGCCAACCATTGCTTCCCGGGCTGTCAGCATAAAGCCAAGATGGGGAGTTCGGGTAATCGTTGCGGGGGATACAGATAAAATAATGGCCAGTTCCGCGTCGTAGCTCATTTGTGGCTCATTGCAAGCATTCGATAACGTGACACCTTGGGGCACGAGTAAAGAAATCCTGGATATCATCAAAACGGACACTCACTTGCTCCGCACGCATAAAGCTTGCATTGTTGTTGAAGGCTCTGACTTTGTGGTTGAGGGAGTCAGACCAAAGCACTGCGAAACCTGGCACAACGGCTCGCTGTACAAAGTCGATGGTTTGGCACTGATTCGGAACAATTGTTTCCAGTGATGTCGCCAAACGAGTCGTCGGAACTTCAGGGACATCCACTCACTAGGTTTCGGGAACCGCGTCTTAGCTTTAAGATGTAGACTGAGGCTGCCAAGCCGATGCCGAGAACCTTTCCGCAGGCGGCAGTAGGGCAGACAGTACAGGTGCTGTGGCCCAACGGAGAAAGAGCGACGGAACTCTTCGACATCTGCATCAGAGGGCCGGGCACAACTGGTTGAAGACATGTACGCATCAGCGCATTGACGATACTTCATCGGGCACAGAACGGCGAGGTCATGATGGCTACGCTTTCGGTGTGGCCACGGGAGGGTTCAAATCCCTCGCAGTTGATTTTAGCGCAAGGGCGCTTGTTCAGGAATGCCCTTTTTGCGGGGCACGAGTAGTCCCAGGCCTGCAACACATCTCATGGAGCTGTCCTAGGTTTGAGGACCTCCGGACTTGCAGGCAAGTTTCACAGCTGGCCGCTAGAATGGGTTGGGATCAGGAAGGCGTGCATCATGAGGTCCGGGCTCAGTTAGGCCGCATCAGGAAGAGAACCCTGGTGCTTACTAAGGCTGATTGGGGCTAACCGTGTTCCCATGTAGGCCGCGCTCTAAAGCCCCCCTTCTAAGGACGCCCGGGAGGCGAACCTTGTTTGTCACCACTAAGGATCAGAGATCCCATGCTTCTTCGGAAGCCAGCTAAGGAATGTGTTTTTGCTCGAGGCCGTCTTGGCTTCCAACTTCCCTGGCTTCATCACGAGTTATGGTGGAGCCGTCGACATCGCCAGAACGGCGAGGTCACCCACAATCAACTGGGGCACAGACAAAGTCACCCAGACAATGTTTGAAACTATATGCTTCGCGTAGGGACGGTGTATCACTATAGCGCGCCAGCAGTGAATGCACACAAGTGGAGAAACCAGCGTAATCCGTGATCTTGCGCTTAAACCCAAGTTCGATGTCCACAAGCCCAATTTGCTCAACAATGTCATTAACAACATCATCTGGAAAAGGAAGGAAGCGTGAGCGGGAGTTCCACGTAGCAGGCCAGGCATAGCCAAGTATTTCCAAGGCCTCACAAAGACTGCCGCAAACATGGCCTTCCAGTCTTGGCAGCAAAGCATGTTGAACTTTATGGCACGGGCACTGGATATCAGTGATAGCTAAAACATGCCGAGTATCGCCGAGTGTTGTCACAAAGTTGCACCAAGTTCGGAACCAATTTCGATTTGAAAGTGAGAAAGGCAATGACAACACGCTTCTGGAGCAGGAATTCTCAGGTAAGACTTTCCTGTAGAGAGTGGCAGATGCTTCGTCTCAGGGACCCATCAAAGTACAATGGAGTGCGGAAACAGTGTCTCACTACAACAAAGGAACCCTTGACCTTCTCAAAGGTGTGCAAGAAAATGCCTGTTGGCTGAGGCAGCGCAGGGCAGTTCAAAGCATCATTAAGCTCTGGGTAGGAGACCAGTTCCTGATGAGTGTAAGAAGCACTTGGGTGTTGCATGTTCCACGCTGCCATAAAGGACGACGAGCCACATCAACTATAACGTTTATTCGACAAAACCAGCTCATACCGCTATCATCGCCACGCGGGAGGACAAATGGAAACCGCCCGTGTAGCCATGTCGGAAGACATCTGGGCACTTGCCGCACAGGCCATGGGTTCTGCCGCTTTGGGAAAGCAACAGCAGCATGTGAATCGTATTTTGATCCAGGATCGCCCGCAGGTAGGCATTGGGTGTTCAGGGAAGGCTGCAAGAAGGAAATAGCCTGAGCTTCCACAAAAAGCCTGCGCCATGATGGAAAGGCACAAACTGGGAGGAAATCAAAGCGAGAGACGTGCATCTTGCGCATCTGGTCATAAAACTTTCCAGTGTTGCTACTTGCGTTGAGGGCATAGATGTGTGTACGCACGTGTTTCCATCCTTGCGTACTCGCCTGTCCGACATACAGGTGTTTTGACCATGGCGCAGCCCAAATGTACAGTACTCCCGATGAGGTAGGGTTGGGTAAGCCGCATTTAACAGCAAGGAGCTTGCAGAAACTGTGGAGTTACTGATCGTGGCGAGTCCTTGATGTCAACAGAAAATCTCTATACACGATGGCCTTGGTTTCTTCAACGCGAGCAACACTTGGCCAGACATCTGATCGTCGCTGAGGCCATATGGGGAGCATCACCATGTCGCTGTAAACCAAACCCCTGCGTTGAGATATCGCAGGCGGTGGCCCATGTTATGTGGATGGATTCGGATGGCACAGGTACATCTCAACCACTTGTTTTTGCAATCTGCAGGAAGGGCGTCTTTGCTGGCCATGACGAGTCCAAGCAGAAATCTGGCAGAGGCATTTCAGAAGTCTGCAGGACTCACGATGGACCGCAGGAGTACTACCAGTTGTAATCGAGATTACGTGGGCATATTTCCACTGAGGATAATACCACTGCCGCTGGACCGGACCAGTGCAAGACGAACAGCATACAAAACGTTCGACAAGCACAGGACATTGGTCAGTTTCCATACGCAGTGGTTTGCAAACCACACCGGGCACGCACCTCCCGGACTTGCAGCACATGTTGTTATGCAACTTGCAAAAGTGCAGAACCAGGCCACGTCCCGCTTTCCAGTGCACAAGAACAATAACACCAACATCACTGGGCACAGTTGCTGTGTGAAATGGGCCGGCACGAACACGTCAATGAGGAACACGATGGAGACAAGCACAGTATACAGTGCGCAGGCAGTATGTACACCGTATATAGTGAATTGTGGTACAGACTTGACTGTACCTGTGACTGTAACCGCAAAGATCTGAAAGGCGATCGCGACGCACGGAAAATTTAGAGACCAACGCCATCGAGCACATGGATATGGCCCCTTTAGCAAACACAAGCACGGCGCAAGCACACGCTGCATGTCATCGGGCATCTTCATTTTCACACCTGCTGCCCTAGGTGATCTAAACCACACGCAAGACGGAATTACACATACCAGCCGCGCAAACAGTCACACATTCGTAAGCAAACGTGTGAGTGCTAGAGCGCGACAGAAAGCCTGGACCCGCAGCAAGTTTCCTACCATAAATGTTCAACGATGGACGAACCTAGCTCAAGGGTGCCCCAAGCAGGGGAAGCCGTCCCCAGAAGAGACCTATTTCCAGAAAGATATCCTGATTTTCGTCCAGCGAAGCGGCCTCTGCTTCGGCCCGCTCGGTGATTTCCACTGCCTGCTCGACACATACTGGGCACCGGCGCAGCAGAAGAAGCAGCCGTCTCAACAGGCCCCACCATCACGCCAACCTTCACCAGTCGACCACCACCACTCATCATCCCAAGTTCCATCACCGAACACAGCGGCGGCAACCGAGTCATCTGACCACCAACCCTCAAACCAAATATTCGCGGACCAGTCTTCCTCATACCAAGCTTGATCACCAAGCTCTCCACCTTCAACTGGCCCATTCTCATCAAGTGCGCTTACGCAACCCGAATCCGAAGGGCACTGCGACGCAGCGTGTCCAGCGTTTCTGCAAGCATGCTGACCACTAAGTTTCGACTTTTCTTTATCTTTTTTTTTGCGTTGGCCACGCCGCACTTGGAAAATTCATGCGCGGATTCCTTCCTCTACCTTTTCGAAGTTTACCTCCTTTCTTTCCGGTTCCTTTTCCCTTCTTGCCTTTGAAGTGGCCGTACTCTTCGTCTGTCAAGATCCAGCGCCCACGCGCATTGGAGCATTTGAAAGAAAGAAAGGCTTCAAAGGTGGTTTCGAAGCACCTGCAAGCATGTGCCTCGACTGATGATACTCAAGTATTGTTGCTCGCATGTCCTCACACGTCGTCAAAGTACGCGCGTTCAACTTCAGGCGTTGCTGCAAAGCACCGCTTGTCTTGATCAACAAAGTGGCAACAAGGACACTGTCAGGAAGCGCTGCCCCCGTCTGCTTCTCATAGTGTGCTTTGATGGGTTTCCATAGTGTTGAAGTCTTGCTCGGCTCAGATGACCTGGGGTTAAACTTTAACTCGAAATCGAGTAGCTGCGTCAACAAGGAAACACGCCGCGTTGCATCCGGAAGTTCGGAAAGGCAGACTTCTTCACCAAGCCGAAACGACGGCGAATCTCGCATCCAATCGACTCAAAGTTCTGACGCACCGCAAGTCGAGCGGTATCAACTGTCTAGTTCGCAAGCAAGTGACGCACCTATCGACTGAAAGTCACTGGGCCTGCCGTTGCGGCGCTATCAACTGAAGTCACTCCTTGTGCATCAACAACTGACCCATTCAAGTCTTCATTAGCCACCTCCATTGGATCAAGTTCACGCGTGTCAAGAAACGCTGACGCTTGGGCATCAGACATGGCCAAGTAAGCATTTGAAAGTCCAGGGTAGTCCAGGACCACTCTTGCCAGTCTTGGGGATTGGCCAGAGAATCTTGGCGGAAGTGGAAGCCGAAGCTGCTCTGTAAAAGAACCATCATCACTGGAAAGTGCCATGAAACTCTTCCGAAGCCCCTTGGAGCTTTCAACTCCGACACTATGAAAAAGTAACTGAAGTCTTCCAAGTCTCGACACACAAAGGCACACCTAAGCGTTCCTAAGCTGCATCCAGTCAAGTCTTTTATGCCACAAGTAGATCAAGATCAAGTCTTGAGCCAACATAAATTGGCATGTCACACCTGACGCAGGTGATCACAGGGAAGCGAAACAACAACAACAACAACAGCAGCAGCAGCAGCAGCAGTAGCAGCAACAACACCAACAACAACAACAGCAACAACAACAACAACCACCGCAACAACAACAACAACAACAAACAACAAACAACCAACAACCAACAACCAACAACCAACAACCACCAACAACCACCAACAACCAACAACAACAACCAACAACAACCAACAACAACAACATGAAGGAAAGAACCGAAAATTTCGTTGCACGCGTGTGCAAACTTTTGCCAACACCAGGCGCGGGGTAGGTTTCGTACTGCATGTAGTCTGCTTCTGTAAGCTGCAGGGCTTGCACGTTGATGATTCGCAGTTTCGGTTTGCCAAAGTGGAAAATGAGATCAAGTCAGGCCAAGGTCAAATCACAATACCATCAAGGCATTGCAATCGCTCGTGGTCACTGTACGCCCTCATGTCTGAAATCAAACTACCATCCAGGCATTGCAATCGCTCATGGTCACTGTATGCCCTCATGTTTGGTTGCCAGCATGTTGGACTCCAACGCAAGCTGCACGCTTTCTGGACGCAATCCCTCTAGAGTAGTAGTAATTATAATGCACTAGTGGGAAAGCAACAATCCGAACACGCACGGCGTAGTAATAGATAAGAACGTTATCGTCGGCAGGCACACATGGTTGATCAGACTATGCGTCACCAGGGATTCCGGAGTGTCTTCGTTGGTGGCAGACTGCGGTCCCTGCTGCCACCCCCTGCTCTTTGTCATCAAACTCGTGTCATGATACATGGATTGAAGAGTAAGGAGTCGAGTCCGCAGACATCCCTTAGGTTTCAGTCAGGGCGGAACAACAACAAAAGCCCCGTAAAGGGGCATAGCACGCTCACGTTTGGGTTCACGCTTCAACTGCGGTGCGGAAGCAGGTATCTCTCTAGTCAATGTTAATGGTGGACACTGACTGTCTAAGAGAAAGTGTAAAGCCTCGACGTGATTTTACACGTCGAGGACGAAGCGCGGGCTTGTGTTTGGAAACAACTCTCATAAGGACAGAGATCAGGTCAGTGAGACCGTCCTTTATGGAATCAGGAAATTCCCCGACTGCCATCGGAAGAAGCATCTTGCAGGTCTGACGGAAGACATTTGCGGCGAAATATCCGAAAAGACGAGCACATCATGACGACGTATTTGTTCTTCATGTAGCGCTGTCCGCAAGTTGTCAATGTCCGAATCTGACACACCAAAACAAATTTGAGCAAAGAAACCATGGTCAAAAGGGAGAGAATCATCACAACCATCAGCAATGGTCGAGAACATGAAGTAGCACGGACTTTTGAGCGAGCTTTAACAGGTAAGCTCAAGTCTTGCAGCAATTTTCCCTATAAGAAGTCGCAAAGTCAACAGTGTAGAACGCTGCCGTAATGTCATGGCCTGGTGAGAGCTGATGCACAACGAACTGAGAACTGAGGGTTCAGCGGTCAATCAACCTACGCAAGTAAGCCGGACGAGCTGGCTGATACGGCCCGAAAAGCCGTATTTAACCTGCATCCGCAGTGTCCTCAATTTCAAACCGTATACGCCAGTCCAAAGAAACTTGGGCCAAATAACGTAGTCGAAGAAATGCTTTCCCAATCACTTGTGCAATGCAAGTGGAAAACCAGGTCTTGGAAACAGTAGCGAGAACGATTACGCCTCGAACATGATAATCAATGCCATCGGTAAGGATACATGGCCCAGACCTATGCATGCAAGTCACAAGTTTGTGTGTCGTTGGAGCATGTTGTCGGCGAAACCGCATAAGGTTGTTACAGATATGAGCTTCCGGCTGTTGAAAGTCCTCATCATCAGAGAAATTCGCAGGTAGACTCGCGTCTGACGCAGAAAACCGGCTTGCCACTCCCACAACCCAATGGCAACAGGATATCCGTACTGGAAAATGTCATGCGCAGCGGACGTTGTAGCAAGTAAGCCATCACTTGTCCATGGAACAATCCATGTTTGATCTATAGGTGTGAGTCTGCCACCTGACAACAAGGAAAGTAAGCTTAGTTAGGAATTTCGCAGTCCAACATGAAGTCACAAGCTCGAAAAGAGCTGCAAGTCAAATCAGGGCGGTCAGAGTAAGAGAAAATGCTCAATATGAAGAATGCACAAGTCATGAAGCACTCACGCAGATAGGAGCTTTTTTCTCGGAATGAAGCCATGAACCGTCCAAGAGATTAACCCCTGTAGCATTCATATCAATCTGCTGATAGTAGAAACACCTGCAATGCCCGTGATGTTCCATAGATTTGGCGCAGATGGACTGACATCTAATGATGGCGCAGGTTCCCGTACAAGTGCACGACGACGTGGGAAATCACCATCTCTTTCAAGGCCTTTGACTACACGAAGCAGAAACCTGATGGCCACTCGTATTGGGAGGTAACGCTTGATTTCCTGGCGAACCAACTGGCAGTCCAATCAAAATTTGCGTCAGTCGTGGACGAGGGCAACGCACGTGATGATCGGGACATGACTAAGCCGACTAAGCTAGAAGGAGGAGGGGCTACGGTTCGACTGTAAATGCAACAACGGACAAGAGCAATTGGCAGTAAACCGAGCTCACCGATCAGTGTAGCAAGCTGAGCGTCTGCATTATTTTCACCACGGCCATAATGATGCACACCAAAGCTCCAAATGGCCAAAGAGAATGAGATCAAAACCACAAGGTGAAAGGAATCTACTGGTTCAGCAATCTACCTTAAGTGGTGGCTTCAAGATGGCAAGTTGTAGACATCGACTGACACGTCCAGAAAATTGGCCAGTAACGAAGTTCTCCATGGTCTCAACTTTGTAAGGCAGGCGCCAGTCCGCTGAGATTCGAACAAGAGGGGAGATCATCCGGCAAATGAAAATCAACTCCATAGGTAAAGGCTCTGGGCCCAAACCTGGGAAGATGTTCAAAGATAGCCATGGTTTGTGGTAGATGTCTCGGACGAAAACAGGCAAGGACGCTAAGCAATCTGCCCCCCTGAAGACGGAACCCAATGTCATCACCATCATGTTCTTCAAAGTACGGCGTGTCTTCAGAGAAATCCTCATCCAATTGAGTAAATTCGTCATTGCATATCATTGCTTCCCAGAGCTAGTGGAAGAAAAACATCCGGAATGGTGAAGGAAAGGCGTACCTTCCGTCGAAATAGGTAAGCCATAATTGGCAAGGAAGTGAGTTCGCAAGCTGACTTGGAAGAAAACTACGGCGGAGCAGCATGCTTCCTCAATATACTGGCACAGCCACGAGAATCAATGCAAAAAAGGACGGTAACACGTCGAGCGCACCTTGCTTGTTTTACTCACATCACGTCAAGTGGTAAATCAGAAGGTGAAACCCTCTTAAAATTGACACACCCGGTTAAGTTGACCACATTGCTTAAGGCGGGGTGCTGAGGTCCATGACGTTAGCAAAGTCGCGGAAGATTCGACACCCAAATTTGGACAGTCTCCACCGGCAACAACGTCCATCAAGGCCGGAACTGCGGAGGACACAAAATGTCCCGGTTCCGAGGTCTGCGCATGAACTGCGGTCGTCAACACTGCATCGAGGTTGATGGATTCCGCACCACGAGATCCGAGGGTCGGACGGAATGAAGCTAATGAGAACGTAACCTGAAGCTGGCCAGCTCCAAAATGAACCAAATTGGTCACGAGCTCTGGAAAAGAAAGATGCTTCTGAAAAAGGCTTAGCAATATGATGATTGGCTTCGGCAAGATCTTGTTGAAGAGAAATGCCACTGCACTGAAGCTTGAGACGGGTTTCCTGTTCTTCTCTGACCTGTCGTGTTAGTACGTCAACCTGGGCCTGCGCAAGCTTCTGCGTAGAAACAAACTGCGCACCTGCCTACTTACAGTAAGTCGCTGCGAAGTTTCAGAACTTCTTGTGTGTAGCGCGCCCACCGTTCAAGAGGTGCTAGTGGCGTAGCAGCGGATTGTGTGAGCTCAAACGGCGAAGATGATGGACTACTCTAAGGGGGAACTGAAGTAGATCCCAACGGTGGAGACAAGCATGGTCGCAAGTTATCAGAATAACCATGTTGAAGGCCTTCTCCACTAGGTCGAACACAGGAAGTGGTACCAGTCACTGGTCGAACATACGGATGAGTTACAGGACGCGTGGCCGCTACTTCTTAAACCAAGATAAAGACTGCAGAGGAAGTCAAGGCTCTGAAACATCACGCCAAGAAGCTCAAAGTAGCGCAAATCAATTTACTGCAATCAGAGATGATCAAAGGCTGGTGACACTGTGTTGGTCTGATAGAATTCTCTAACCGACATGGAATGGTCAAAGTCAATGTGAAAACTAAGGTCATATGTACAATTCAACCGAAGCCAATTGGGAGTGTCGAGTACTTCCAAGAAGTCATGGTCCAGAACATATTTTCGTCGCATGCCAAGGCGCAGTGCTGGAAAGCGATATCCAAGACTGACGCGCTTGCGCAGAAACCATCTCGGCACACTCAACAAAGGTCGAATGCGCATAGGCCTGAAATGCCTTCCTTCAATTCGTAGATAAGAGCAAGTCGTAAAGACTCGTTGCAGAATGGTATAGGGTAGGGGTTCGGTAACGTAGTTGAATCTTACCGGCGTTCCCACGCCAGATGCAGATCATCAGCATCTTCACTGTCCGCATGTCCAAGTGGCAAATCATCTCTGGCAGAATCATGTTCTGATGAAACTGAGGGCGAGAGTGTACGATGTCGCACTTGTTCTACTTGTAGATTAACTGCATCGGGTAAGTTGTTCGCGACAGCAGTACCCAAGTTCGATCTCGGCTGCCGGTGTGTGACTCTGACGGTTACTGATTGGCAAGCAGCAAACTCTTAAACGTCGTCCACCATGGGGCGGAATCGGAAAGATCCAAGGCTGCGACTGGAGCAATCACACAACACCTTTACCGACCTCTGGGGCAATTAAGTGGAGGAAACAATCGTCGATTGTGTTTGACCAAGTCATGGACCCAAGTACGAAGTTGCTGGACAAAGTCATTCCGAAGCTGTAACGCACACAATCGACACTGTAACGGAGGCACCACAAAAGTCGTTTGTACTGAAAGATAGAACGAGGTTGGCTGCCAGCTTGCAGTCGAAATGGTTCTTGAAGGTGTACAGTCATACGCCATAACAGACACATGAAGGGCTCAGTAGCAAGTGTAATGCGAAGAATGCGCGATGCATGGAACTTCAAAATACCTTCATCCCCCAGTTTGTGTGACAGCTGGAAGGCCAACTCCGCGTTGGAGAGTACGAACCCTAGTCCAGCGCATGGTTAGAGCTGTAGCAAAACCGGTCATAGACTTGCACTAGGCGATGGCCAGAAGCTTCAAGGAAGCCTCTAGGTTGCGGGGCTGGGTCAAATGAACTCCTTGTTTCCGCAACAGTGTATGTACCCACGGAGAATTGAGGCGGGGTTCCAAAATCTCTTGATAGGTAGATTCAAAGGCTAACAAAGTGCGAACTGCGACAGCCACCGGTTGAATCACAATGGTAGAAAAGACAGAATATGACTGGGTAACATGCGACCAATGAACAGCAGGCTCAAAGTACGCAAGGCGTTGTTTCTGTATCTGTTGAAGTTTGGCTTCTCGCCTGGGATCACGTTCAAAAGCCGAATAGGTAGTGGAACCAACATACCAAGGATTGGTAAACATGCTGAGTTTCAGGTACACTACCTGTCTCTGCGTATGATACGTCCATGGGTAATCTGCTGGAACGTTGGCAAATCGAGACAGAGTTGCGCAGCCGTCGAAACTTTGAGTTCTGTCGGGCAACCGAAACAGAGAAACCACAAGACGGGCTGCAGTCCAATGCACCGCGCGTCTCTCGTCCATAGTGGATTGCAAACTGAACAAAATGTGCAACGTAGCAATCATCATGACTGAATGCAAAACCCTAAAGTCTCCTTGTCGCATCTTGTCCGCAAGAATGTTGATGTTACAAAGTAGGCGAATCTGTTGATTGCTGGTGAGCTTGTCTGCAATTTGTACGTCAAGGCCCACTCTACAAGGGACCCATCTACGCGAGGCTGGTCACCAGCCATGGTCTCATTGATCAATTTCTGAAGTTGCTTACACTTGACTTCTAGAACTGCTTTATCAGGAGGGGGAAGGTGCCGACCAATCCAAGCGCTTACAGCCTGGGAAGAGCTGCCTGATAAAGGAAAGGTATCATATTTGGAGCAGCGGGAGCTTTGGGGCGAAGGAAACATGAACAGGGGGTGGAGCCTCAGCGGGGGCAGGTGCTGCCTGTGGACCTGGGTTCGGTGGGTCTGCCCTGGCGAAGAGCCGCATTCTCTTCTTCAGCATCAACAACCGCTGCAAAAATGTCCTGGAATCCTTTACAGGAGTCTTGAGCTTAAGGAATTGATGAAGATCTTTCACAACTGCCGAAATCAGCTGCGCTCGCACTTCCCACTGCAGGATGTCTTTGCCTCTCAAACTGCTGTTTTGATTGCAATAGTACTGCAGGATGGAGCTGAGGTCTACACCTGTCATGGGGTGACGCTACTCCTTAAGCAAGCAGGATGCAAAGAGGGCCTCAGTCTTGGTCCTGAACGACTCAAAGAAGCATGGCCATCCATTGGCGATAAGTTGAAGCGTCCAATTCTGAGATTGTTTGTAGAGTAATGTAGCCGCAGGCACCAGCTGCGCCGGCAACCCTGACACTCCTATCTCACGAGTAAAGGCGGTACTGGAGACAAAGGGACAGTTTGCACTGAAGGAGTCTCTCCACATGGTATTCATCACTTTGCCAGCCTGGATTTGTACCCCAAGCTTTCTCGAAAGTAGGATGCAGGATTCAGGTCTGGACCATCGGTCTCGACGGGTAAGCATGATCCAAGCTTCTGCGGGCTTGTACCGAATCTGAGCGCCGAGCAGTACCTGAATCACTGTGCTTCGCAGACCCACGGTGCCTGTGGCTCTCGCCATAGCGAGAGGTGGAACTTCTGCGCTTGTCTACTGGACGATGCCTAGGCTCTCGACAAGGCCGCGCTGGAATAAAGGCTCCCGCGCCGTTGTCACGTGGAATGGGAACATCATGGGCACTCATTGCTACCAACCTAACAATCCCTACCACCCTCGAGCAACATCTTATGAGATCAACAGAAAGAACAGAAGAAGTGCCAATGGAAGGCGCAAAAGGCAACACATGCAAATATGCTAATCCGACAGCCACCTCTGAAGATCATTGAAGTTCACTCAGTACTGTCGCAAAGACCATATCTATCAGCAGGATCGAGCGCATCAGTAAGTACTGACCCAGTCATGGTATCATCAAGGTCGTCGATTTGGAAATGTTGTTGAAGGTGGTCGCACATGGTGGAAAGCGACACTCCAAAATGACACTGTATTTGTCTGCATCTGCCCGTAAAATTGACATTCACAACTGCGTATGATGACTCTCCACATTTGTGGTTCCGACAGCAAGTGAAGCTGTCGGCAACAAGATAGCGCCGCTCTATCAGCATGAGGCCAGCTAAGCTGCAGTAACTGCCAACGTAAGAAATCAACTGCCCACGTGCGCGCAAGATGCTTCTGGACAAGCATGCAAAGCTGGATCTCTAGGCAGGAACGTACTGGTCGCTGAACTTGTTTGAAAAGGCATCATATACTGCATCCTGGGGCCATCGCGCTACGTTATCTGCAAGATGTAAGGAACTTGAACTCAAAGTTGCTAGAGTCAAGCAAATCTCACAGCACTAACGCAGATGTTGTCTGATGTCGCAATGAGATGATTTAGTCCCACCAGTGGCGTGAGCACCTATGCCAGTCCTGAGCATTCTGATGGTCGCGATCCTCATTGTTGCTAGTCCTGTAGACAAACCTGTCGGTGCAATAGCGACATGTATGATCACAGGGAACGGTGGGACGCTGCCACGTTCTTTGATTTTCGATCATCCGCTGGTAGCGTTCAAAACAGCGGTCCGCTAAGATGCTCTCGACCAGAAGAATCAAAGCTCGTAATTTATCGAGAGGAGCGCGCAAGTCTTCATCACTCATGTCAGTAAGGCGAACACCTGACACTGTAGGATGGTATGACGGGCATTCCTATCATCCATCCTGGAAACATCAATCAAGGCTTGGTCCAAATGCGCTAACAGAAAACTCAATGCAACACACGTTCCGAGTGCAGGACCCTCTGGGCATCCTTTTGCTGAACACAGCTTCTATGTGGGTAAGCCCCTGTGCAGGCAAGGCTGTGCCTGATTGTCCACGTCTCAGGTCGTTTGGGCGACTAGGCCCTTCCGTCCTGAAAGTATGGGATAGACGGGGTGAAAAGCGGGTACGGTAGAAATGGCATCTCCAGGCGTCACCGCTTACCTATATCTGCCCCCGGAAGGCTGCGCAGCCCCCCATGACTCGCATGGAGGTAGGGAAGGTCCCGGGACCCTCCGATCAACATGGAGGAAAGATCCGAAAATTTCGCTGCATGCTTGTGCAAACTGTTGCCAACACCAGGTGCGGGGTAGGTTTCGTACGGCATGTAGTCTGCTTCTGTAAGCTGCAGGGCTTGCGCGTTGATGATTCGCAGTTTCGGTTTGCCAAAGTGGAAAATAAGATCAAGTCAGGTCAAGGTCAAATCAAAATACCATCAAAGCATTGCAATCGCTCGTGGTCACTGTATGCCCTCATGTCTAAAGTCAAACTACCATCCAGGCATTGCAATCGCTCATGGTCACTGTATGCCCTCATGTTTGGTTGCCGGCATGTTGGACTCCAATGCAAGCTGCGCGCTTTCTGGATGCAATCCCTCTAGAATAGTAGTAATTACAATGCACTAGTGGGAAAGCAACAATCCGAACATGCACGGCGTAGCAATAGATAGGAACATTATCACCGGCGAGTACACATGGTTGATCAGACCATGCATCACCAGGGATTCCAGAGTGTCTTCGGTGGTGGCAGACTCTGCTCCCTGCTGCCACCCCCTGCTCTTTGGCATCAAACTCATGTCATGATACATGGATTGAAGAGTAAGGAGTCGAGTCCGCAGACATCCCTTAGGTTTCAGTTAGTGTGGAACAACAACGACGACAACAACAACAACAGCAACAGCAACAGCAACAGCAAAAGCAACAACACCAACATCAACACCAACATCAACGACGACACCGACATCAACGACGACACCGACACCATCAACGATGACGACACCGACACCGACAACAGCACTAACACCACCATCATCAACAACAACAACAACCGCCACCGACAGCCAAGTACCAACAGCCAACAACGACAGCGACATGATGACTGAAACTGCCCCTCTCAACTGGCAATAGCAGCTGACCAACCTCTTTGGCAGCGCGGTAGCTGCGATTGCCACCTTTTCGAACATGTTACACACCACAGCCAAAAATTGGCAGGCCAATTGAGTCCTCAGTCATGGGCAATGCTCAGCAATCTCCGCCAGCGAGAAGGTGACACCTGCATCGACTTCACCGTCCTGGCATGTCCAGCTCTAGAAAACTGGGAATGGCCCAGCCCTGTGCCCTCTTTCTTTTTTTACGAAGGCCTGGCGAGCTACAGTACCATGCAGCGTGCTAGCTTTCCTGACTTCTTCACTTGATCTTCTGGCGATACGCCTACGTGGCTAACTCGAAGCTACGCACGCATCGGTCTCCCTGTCCGGAGGGTCTTACTTTCGACCTTTCTTCAAGTCTCATGACTGGTGCTTCTGACCCCTGGATGTGCCTCTAGCCACACAGCCCGAATATGTTAGCGTGCAAATGATTCGGTTTGACAGCACCACCAACCAGCATGTCTGAGGGCTCAGCTCGCAAGGCTCGGCGCAATGGCTTCAAGTATTGCTTCCTCACCATCAGAATCAAGATAAGAAAAATCGCTTCACTTCGCAGCTCTCGAACCCCTGATACATGCAGACGCGTACATGCGCAATCTGCGTAGCAATGCCGGGGCTGTGGCGACTGTCGGTATTGTGCCTTCTCAGGATGGGTGAGTCTTGGCTCTTGGCTGCAGCTTTTGAGGTTCCCTTGATTCTGTCACTTGCCTTCTCGCTTTTGAATGACTGCTGCTTCTCCTGGCATTAGACGACATCTGCACTCTGAGAGAATGCGTTGCCTGCACCCCGCATGTCAGGATGCTAGGAAATCAGCCCGAACCCAATGGAAACCAAGTTGCCCAACGTGAAATCAAGAGCCCGCCTAAATACACAACATACATGCTGTTGAGCACATGTGCTGGATTGGTTGTTCGTCGTGCTTGTGCCACCTGGTGCCTTACCCAAGTTCAACTTTCCCGGCCGCCGAATGTTTCTCACATGCCAACCATCATGCAGCAAAACCCTCGCAAAGGCCGAGCAGAGAATGTGCTCTGCGTAAGCATCTGCGTGGGTCAGGAATCAGATCGCATAGATCTTGCTTGAACATCTCATCTAAAAGGATGACTACACAGGCATCGGTTGCAGGTATGTCGCTCTGGACACACACTGGAAAACAAAACAACTACGTGCAGGGTGGGCGCTCGGCCTCAAGCCGAATTCTTTGAATTTCATTGTAGTCTCTGCGTCTGCCATTGCAGTCAAAATTAAAACTAGACAGTGAGTATGAAGCCAAGCTCCAAGATCACCAAACTTGCTACCAGAGCTTCATCTCTGGAAGCAGCACGGCTACTGTCAGATGAGGCGACGCTTCCAATCCTGACATGCAAGAAAGTTGAGCACCATGCGATGTTTTTGCTATGCCGCCTGCTCCAAGCGAGAACGTGTTATGTAACGCAGTTGAGCGAGCACCATGTGTTGGCATTGAGGTCTCAGCATGACGGCTTTTGGCAGTGTAGTGCTTGACTCCTGGCCAAACATTTTGCCCAGTACATGCAGCAATTTGAGGGGTAGAAACACTCGGTAACACTCGTATGGTGCATCAAATTCGAATCCATATGCCATGCGCTGCTCTTCAGAGCACAGCATGTTCGTCGCATCACTCCACCAACGCGAATCCCAAGCAACTGCAAATGTTGACCAGATCTGGGCATTGCTTCCTGGAACGTTGTGGGAGAGTGGCTGTCGCTCGCCCAACCATTGGTATTGTTGGTCCTGTGCAGGTCCATACACACTGTGTGAGAATGTTCCTAGAATCTGTGAGCAAAATGGTACGCTATGAGAGTTCGCTGTTCCCTCACCTCCGGAAGAAAGCGTAATTTTACAGCCCAAGTACGGTCTGTTGGACAGGCGCCTGTCACGGTGTTAGTTGAGCTTGCTTGACAAAGCTAGTGCAAAGTCCATATTTCCTTACCGCATGTGCTGAGTCCTCGTAGCACAGGACGGATGAGCGTTGGGGTCCTTGCGAGCATCCGCCACTACTACTATCTACTGGCGAATCCAAGGAAGACTGACACATGTGAAGCAAAATCCAAATCAGCATTGCTTTTGTTTGCGGGTCCCTGCTGCAGGGTATGCACACGCTGGAAAGCTGTGCACCAACAGCAGCTGACCAGGTTCCAGGTGGACAGGGCCTCAGATGAAAGGAACCTGTTGTAGAGGCACAAAAGCAGCAGACTCCACATAAGACGGCCAGGCGGATGCCTTTTGGTTCTTTCCTGTGGCCCCCTCCTTCCCTCTAGTTTTGCTATTCGCGCGTTTTCGCGTCAATCTGCGCCAACAATCTAATCGCAGAGGTGTTACGTTGTTACGTGCTCCCTGCTGAACCGGACAAAAGTGGTGTAGGTAAGCCCTCTTCTTCTCCATCCGGCCTACTGCTTGGTTCAGGCAAGCCATGGCGGTCTTTACTGTAACAGCTATCCCTTGCTTTTTCAAATAACTTTTTAACAACAACTAGTGTCACCCCTGTGCTGCTCATTTCTTGCAGAAGCTGCGTGCAGGCATTGCCGCTGGTCAGCCCTGCCTGCCGGCGAAAGAGGCAGAGAGAGAGAGAGAGAGCAGATCTGCAGAAGTCCGCTTGACACGCGGCAGGCCTGAGAACCAAAGCGGCCCGCTTCACATTGCTTGCAAGCCTTAGCTTTCACTTGCCATTGCTGCAAACCGGGTAGGTCACTGCATTCACTGCCAACAACCACAAGGCCCCGTGAAACATGAAGATCATGAAGTTGGCAGGCACATCTCGACAGTGGAAGCGACACATCGCAGACCTTTTCATGAGCCACAGCACAAAATGCGGAGCCTGGTACTACGACATGCCCCATATGACATGATCATGCAGCGCTGACTGTGAAACTGGTGTTCGCGCTACAACTCGAGCTCGTTCTGAAAATGTGGCATTGCCTGCTTTGCAGGCAGAAGAGCTCGTAGTATTGAATTGCAGAGTCTTCTGCGAAGAACACACGCGTGTTCTCTACATTAACAGAAACAACTACTAGCAGTACTGGAGCCCTCAGCATGTGGAAAGTCCTAGTACTTCTCACGCTGTACATAATCCTTGTAGTTACCCAGTGCCGTCAGGTTGAATTGCTGTCTGACCAGAGATTCCAGAGCTTGCCTTACTTGAATTCGGGTTCAATTCGGGTGCTCTGCCTGTAAGTGTAGAAAACGTGTTGTTGGAAGTACTGGCTGGAAACACACGTTGCTCCGCACGGCCTCGCCAAAGCGTCTGTTACAATATGTTACAGTGGTCGTCGTTCCTTACGTTGGGCCCCATTGATTTACAGAGCTTCCACAAGGTTTGGGATGCCATTCTGCTTTTCGTTTAAGGCTGGATCAAGTTGTTCCCCAAGCAGATCTGCCTGCAGAAAGAGGTCCTGTCCACCCTGGACTTGTTTTGGCAAGATGTGGTTTTCGCAATGTTCTCAGCGAGCTGGACTAGTTTTTGCTTTCTTGATTCTGGATTCGGAGTAAGAAAAGTAGTTCTTGGTGATTGCTGATGCTGATGTTGTTGTTGTTGTTGCTGCTGCTGCCGCGGCTGCCGCCGCTGCCGTTGTGGTTGTGGTTGTGCTTGTGTTTGTGCTTGGTGTTGGTTGTGGTTGCGGTTCGGTTGGGGTTCGGTTGCGGCTGCGGCTGCAGCTGCGGTTTGTGTAGTAGTAGTAGTAGTAGTAGTAGTAGTAGTAATAGTAGTAGTAGTAGTAGTCGTCGTAGTAGTAGTAGTAGTAGCAGTAGTAGCAGTAGTAGCAGTAGTAGCAGCAGCAGCAGTAGTAGGTAGCAGTAGCAGTAGCAGTAGCAGTAGAAGTAGTTGCTGTAGTTGTTGTTGTTGTTGTTGTTGTTGCTGTTGGCGGTGGCGGTGGCGGTGGCGGCGTCATTGTTGGTGGTGGTGGTGGTGGTGGTGGTGGTGGTGGTGGGGGGGCGGCGGTGGTGGTGGTGGTGTTATTGGTCCCACTGGGGATGCTGCTGCTGACTTGAAGCAATTATTGTGAGCATATGCATTGCATGACAGTCGCACACCCAGCCCTGTGAGTCACGTGGTTTCCAACGTGCATTGCGTGTTCTGCACGGTTCGAGATGAACTTCGTGTTCCTTGCGTGGAGCTGTTTTGGGCCTCGGCCAACTTGTTCCATCCAACACTGAAGTGTTGGTTCGCCGAGCAAACCTGCACCAGCGCTCCAACAATATTCGAGGAGACGGTCCCAAACGAGGAATCCATCAAACCTTTGGATGTTCGTAAATCTGCCTGCTACAGTAGCAGAGGTGAGGAGGATGGAGACATCTTCTGCAGGTGACACAGGCGCCATGGATGGTGTGGCTTCGACAGCCCAGGCCGGTAGTCGCATGGGGTAATTAACGCTCGGCTTGGCAGACCTATCTCTATGGAACCACTTTCGTAATTAGAAGCTTCTGTTTGCTGCGACTCTTTCGGGCTTAGCTCGCTTAATCTCGTCCTGAGACTCTGCCAACCTGTCTTTTGAGATTCGTTAATCCTGTCGCGAAGCTGGTTGCCTTGCTCAAGCTCGTCTGAAAATTAATGAGACCTAGCTACACTTAGCGTAGTGACATGAAGTGGTATGCATTCAGTTTGGCACGTGGGCATGATCTCGACATGTCCTGGCACAAGAAAACCCAAAGCGTTTCTGATCTGGTGTAGATGCTGTCGCATGAATACGTCCTGAGCAGGGAATCCAATTTCTGAATTTCAGAAACTGCGCCTGCTGGAGATGTTCGGCATCTTACTTGCTCTCACATAGACTTTTACGGACTGCCTGCCATACGTGTGCGTCCATAGGCGAAATAGAAAGCATCTAAGTCTCTGGTACACAGACTTTGTAAGCAAAGCCTGCGCGAAAGAATGACTTTGCCAGGCAGGAGGGTGAAGAACCCACAGTGCCTGAATAAGATCAACTGAAGCTGCAATAACTCCTAAAATGATCACACCAAATGCTGGCGTAGAGCTGCCTCCAACCTCTATAAATCCCTGGCTGCCCCTGGCCGATCCACTGAACTTTCCTTCAATCTCGCTGCAAGTTTGGCTGCATCCCGTCCTTGATGCCATAAGCCAGGGTGGTCATGTCCGAGTCGGCATCGCTTGTTCTTGCCCAATTCCCTCCCGTCATCTCCACGCGTATGCGACTGCCAATCTTGTTGAACCTAGCATTCCAGCTCTTTGCAGCTTATTTCTCATGCCACTTTCATGATCGTTCATGCTGAAAAGCACGCATCATCAGGATTCATGCGTGGTGCTTCACAAGCTTCGTCATACTTGTTGGGTACTGGGACGACCCCACGAGACCTGACAAATGCATTGCTGCTTGTGGATTGAGCATCTAGTTAAGCTAAGCTCCGGGTGTCCACATTTGTTTCTCCCTGGCCTGATCAGAGCTCCCGAACGTCTCAAGCACGAATCGGCGAGGTTCGAGCCGGCTTTCAAAAACAAATAGGGTTGTATGACGACTCTGTATCGTTTTGCTCGACCCCCTACAATACTGTCTTTTTATTTTCCTCTCATCGTGTGTTCCAAGTTTTGGGCCTCATTGTTTGGTTGCCGATCTTTTTCCTCTGATTGCTTTCCAACTAAACCTCACATGTTGCGCTTCGCAGCGTGCCAGGACGTAACCCGCTGGCGCTTGTTATACAACTCCACAGTGTAGGCAGTGAACCACGTCCACTGACGGCAGCTAGATTGCTGAGCACTGGGAACCAAAAAACAATAGTCAGGTGCCAAGACTAGGAGACAGGTTCTCTGAAAGTGCCTTGTTCTACAAAGGCAGCGAACCTATAGCCCTGGGCCGGTATTGCACAGGCCTCGGTACATAACTTTGACAGGTACCGGCATGCGCAACATTGCGCAGCGGCCTGAGGGGAGGAGACCCGCGTTGTAGAGGTCGAGGTGTTGGATCTGTTGGCTAGCTGCCGGAATACTCAAGACTTGAGGACTCCAGGATGGGAGCGCGCAGAGCTGTGCAGAGCACCCAGGCTTGGACACCACATCAGACAAATCGACGGATCGAACGTGGAAGAATCAGGAATAATGTTAACATTGGTTGTACCCAGGTCACAAATTGGCCATCTGATGAATCAAGACTTTTGCAAGCTTGATTTTCATATGCACCCAAGTACCAACCGCATGGCTCTCAAATGAGCCGCGGCAAAAACCTTTTGAACCTTTAATTAATCTTCGGCTCCCACCACAAACACATGCGCGTGCTCATCGGGAAGTGCAGAACTGCCGCTGCTTCCGGGAGCGGGGTCCAAAACAAATCTGTCGCAGGCCAATCAAAGCCTTTGCGGTCGGCTCAAGCAGATGCAAGTCCAGCCGGAGCCTTCCCGGCCGGCCCAAGACAGGACTAGGTCTGAGCGTTTCACCGGTTTCGCGGTCGTCGCAAGGCAGGTGGTTGCGAGTATTGGGGAGTGGCCTTATAAGCATTCCAGACCCTTAATTACTGGCCGGCAGTGGTCTGGAGGGGCTGTAGCTTGAGACAGTGCTGTGGTCGGGAGTTGCCCTTCTTGCTGAGGGCCCCTCGACATTCGGGGATGTTCGGGGTATGTGCAGTGCGCTGGCGACCTGCGATAGCCACTTGCCTCCGACTGAAGAACCCCGAGTGGAGTACGTGCATGCCACGGCAGGCTTGATGGTCGTGCTCAAAATCCAGTGCGATTTCGTGACGTAGCCTCGTCGGAGCCATCAGAAATTGCCCAGGCCAAGAAACACTAGCAATCACTTGCATCCTGGAGAAATCTGTCAAAAACCCTCAGCCAAACTGATTTGATCCTGAGCAGGTTTTACGTCTCAGCAACCCCTGAACAAGAGACTTTGTGACATGTTTTGATCTGGAGATGCATGTATGGCAGGCCTGGTACCCAAACTGTCTTGAGCTGACGGTTATCGGAATGCTGAACAACCTTATACTCGATTACCCAGATTCTGATATCAGCCTAAGCTAATATTGCAGGTTTTCTGGAGTCTATCAGTCAAAAAAAGGTGAAGCATTCCGGATAGCAAGGTATGTCAGCCAGGGCAACAGGCGAGGCTCTAGGCAACAGATCTTGTCTAAATGCCCGAAGATCAAGGTCTCCCTGATTGGCTGCTTGCGAATGCTTTGTCCGCAGTCAAACTCAGGAGAGACCAGAAAAAACCAGAAAGACAGAAAAGATTGCTTGTCCTGTGGAATGCGCGAAGCTGCTCTCCCAGCAAAGAGTAAGAGTTTTGGCAGATAGGTTGGCATTCTGACTGATCCTAAGCAACATTGGACCCAATTCGGCCAAAGAACCGAGACCGCGCCATGCAAGTTTGGAAAACGAACCTGTTCTGGACCACAGCCGCCTTGGTGGTGCCGCTCCCGCTCTAGCATGGCAGGACTGGCCTAGCGAAAGAACAACTCCAATCACGCAAAGCTGCAAACTCGCTCATATCTGACAGGTCAACGCTGACCATTTTCTCACTTGGATCAACAAAGAGATCCGGCATTGCAAGAGCCAGATTGCCCAGAAGGTCCACGAGCACCTCGCATTGAGACTGGCGGGCCGCAAAACCAAAAAGAACCCCTAATTAGTCGCCCTAACTCGTCGTCGCGCTTGCATGACAGTATGGAAAATCCGCGGATATCTTCAGGATACACCAGCCGCATCTACACTGCACCTCCAGCATGAGGGTGAGGCCCACGATGGGGTTGTTCTGGGCATGGTTCACCTGCAAAGCCGCAGCTAAATGCGAGCAAGCAATTTGTCAAGGGTGCAGAATTAATTTGGTATTCTTTTTGTTTTATTCTATTTTTTTTCTTGTTTTTGGCTTGTTTTGATAGAAAGTCTCAGGCGAGAGCTTGATTTGGCAATCCAAATCAGGAAAAAATTCAGGCGAGAGCTCGTTTTTGCATTTCAAATGTGTGAAAGTCTCAGGCGACAGCTCGATTTTGGATTAAAAGTGTGTGAAAATCTCAGGCGACAGCTCGAGTCTGCAGCCAAAATGCGACAGACTCTACACGAGAGGCCGATTTGAGAGACAAAATGCG
>CAJNIZ010005891.1:143959-193514 GCA_905231905.1 Symbiodinium pilosum | reverse complement strand
TTCCCTCTTTCGTTCTGTCTTTGTTCCTTTCCTTATTTATATCTTTCTTTTGTTCTTTGTTTGTTTCTCTCTTTCTTTCTTTCTTTCTTTCGTTCCAGGGGCAAAGAAACAAGAGCCACTGAAAGCAAGAACTTGTAGGAAATTCTCAAGGGGCAAGCCAAACCAGGGTAGAGCCAAACCTTTGAAAAAAAACAACCCATGGCCCGCAGGGTTTCGACCCTAAACCTGACTTTAGCACATCATGGGCCGGGGAGGCCGATCATGCTCAAGCAATAGTTCTCGTTGGCTAGCTGCCTGTTTTCTGCGGGATGCCAAAGATAGGAAATGTTTCGACAAAGATGTGCAGATGCACTGTTCCTCTGGTAGTTGCTGATCGAAAACATTTATTTGTTTGTGGGCTTGGGCAGCTGACACCGCATTTATGTAGGCTTAATTAGACCAGCAAATTCATCATTGATAATCACCTCAAGACTCCGCACGGCTGCACTGACTGGTTCAAACAACATCACCACTGCAAGCCTAAACCTTTTGGGATGCGGTTGAGCTCAAGCCAAACTCTGACATGTTGGGACCTAGCATCCTTGACATGTCACAGGGAAAATCTGCGTTTGGAGATAAGTCAACATGTCAGGAGGCTCTCTTTGGCATCGCCTCTGCAGATTGCCGGGTTACGTGAACGCACAGAAGCAGGTTGACTAGTACCGTTTCCTAACGGGAACACCTCCTTGGTCTCACTGCTCTTCCGTGTGACCGTGCTGCACCCCTGACAATTAATCTGTTTTCAGATTGATGTTGGGTATCCTATGTAGACTAGCCCTGGTAGCGATTCTGAGCCTATGGCACTCGCTGCGCTGGTCTAAAGGTACATACAGTAGCAAGGCTCAACCACGAAGCTTGACAGAACATAAGTAGACCGCTCTGCTTCGGGCTAGGCTTTCCTCATAAGTCTTTTGGCAGGGCGAGGAGGCCTCCATCCCTACATGGACGGCTGGCGCATGACTCTGCGGCGCATGCTTCCTGCACACCTCCCTCAGCGATATCTCAGATACGAAAAGAGAGTTCACGCGCACCGTCCTCTACTACTTGTTATGTGGAAGTCCAAGTGCGCAGCTGGCGCTGTGCAATCCAAGATGCTTGGCGAGTTCTTCAAGCACAGGACAAGGTCCTCGGTTGGGATTGCGGGACATGCCACGCGACTCTTTGTTGACATGCCCTGCAAAACCAAGATGGGAAAGTCAGCACAGAAATCGCGGCGCCGTGGCAGAGCCACAGATCGCGCGGTGCAGCCCAGGATCTGCACCCGCCAAAGACAAAGTCTCGGCAAATGTTTTACAGAGCAGCGTGCTGGAATGTGTCAAGCCTTCCTTGGCTAAGGGAGTTCTTTTCATTCCAGGTGTGGCAAGATGTTGAATGCGACGGCTGCAAAAGGAGCAGCTATTTAGTAGTATGCAACATGCATTGCCCGCCGAGGTTCCGTGTAGAGACAAGCCTCCTGGAAGCATTCGGTGCTGTTGATAATCAAGGGTGCTTGCCCAGGTTCCATGTAAGTGTATAGACCTCAGTGATACGCGCCAGGACCATATTTCCTGCTGGCAACCTGCTGCTGCGGTTTTGCCATGTTCTAGCTGAGGGTGGAGCCACTGGCCGTAATTTCCATGACGGTCGCCCAAGAGCCGTGCACGAATACGGTCTCTTTCTTTTCGAACACTCTCTTCTGCATGACGGCACAAATATCTGCAAACACATCTACGAAAACCGCCTGGCATAGTGCGAAGATCGGAAGCTGTACCAAAAATGGGCTCCGTTGATTCACATAGAGCTCGGTCTGCAATGTTTTGGAGATCAGGCTCTGGTCAAAGCTATGAATGGCCATCCTGATAGTGTCGTGAAGTCAAATACAGCCAGAAGAAAACTATTCCTAGGCGCGTGAAAACCCCAGCCAAGGCTCTTATCCAATCTGTAGTCCACAAACTTCATGATTCTAGAGACGAGCTCGAACGGGGCATTCTGACTTGTCAGATACATGCGAATCTCTCGACGCTGTCGATCATGCTCTTCATTCATTGCGCGCAGCTCGGCCAAAGTGTTTGAAATCTTGGAAACAGCTGTACCCAAGACCATTAGGCATGCAACATAGATGGTGATGTCGCATGCCAGCTCCGTCGCATTGTCTGAGGCTACGCTCGGTGGCGAAGGTGCCCCAATCACCTCAAGAGTTGATATGTAGCCGCCGAGATACTAGTTTTGAACGTGAAAGCTCAGCATGCAGAAGCCTGGCTTGTTTCACCATCTCGTGGCACTTAATATCCCCTGGTCTCGTCAAATAAAGTTTGCAGTACATGTCTTTTCTTACGTAGCGCGCTCCCTCCAACATTTTTCCAGCGCACGATGAATTCTACAGTGTGGACGATGCACATGCAAGCCATATTGGACAATGCCACTTTTGGAGTGCGCAGCTGCTCAGCATCGAAGAGCTTCTACAAGCAGCATGCTGGGCTCGGCTGACCGGCTTATTGCTTCTGGGTTCGCCCACATTGATCCTTCGAAGCGTGCTGTACTTGATGCTGATTCTCGATAGTGCAGTGTGTGGTGCATTTCTCGTCATCTTGATGAACGTTGATGCTAAGCCCAGCCCCCGGACCCTGTGAGCAATCCCCGCTTCTGACGAGGAAAAAAGCGGATCTGCTTCGCTGCTGTGATGGCCCTCTGAACAATTCCTACTTGTCGCCTGACTGAGCCTTGGTTGTTCTTGCGCAGGGCCCTCAAAAAGCTGAGGACAAGATAGCAGCCATGCAGATGCACATGGTTTTTTCACAATCCGTAACGCATCGAGCGCAAAGACTGTCACGCCATGAAGTCATGATGGGGCAGGTCCAGCTGTGGTGCGGGCCTGTGCTGTTTACCGTTTTACTGTGCCCTCTACAAGCACAGAGGCGTAATGAGCGCATCCGGCCTCCCTTTGCGAGAGGATTGCGTGGAACAGACAGCCAGCTCTCTCTGCAGATAAAGGTCGGGCGACGTCATCTGTCACATCGGGCGCTCAGGATTTGAGTGTAGGACTGCTTTATACTAATTTCCAAGGCGTTCAAATCAAAGACTCTCGAGGTTCCATGCCGGTTTTGAGCTCAATGGCTTTAGGACATCCTAGTAGACTTGCGGTTCGTTTATACTTGTAGATAGAGATTAGAGCATATTAGAGCTCTACAGTGGCACCGTGGTGGAACTTTACGGACATAGTAAAGCTGAGGCGCGCCAACGTTTCATCACGCTCAGCCGGAGAAGAAACGTTTCAAAAAGCGTGACCAGTGAACTAAAGAACTAGGTAAAGTCAGCATTCGTAGCTCTCTTCCAGATCCCGGACATACCCAGCTTGCTTAAGCCGGGTCGAATGAAGCAACAGGCGAAAAGATAAAGTCTTCTACTTAAATTTCCACCGAGCGGCGTAACGAAGAGCATGCATGTACTGCGTCCATCCAGAAATGTTGCTCACTTCATGTATCTTCAACCATGATTCCCGGCCTGCAAGAAAGCAGTGCTCACGGCGTTGCTCACATGCATGCCTGACCATTAGTAAACCGCTTCTCACACGCTGCGGCAAATATTGCGCGCCTGCAACTGCAAGGTCATGCGAACCGACTAAACCATGTAAGCACAAATACCTGAAAGTGCTCTCACGTCAAGCCCTGAATGTAGCCGGTCTTGCAAGGTTAAGCATTCGAGTAGGTTGGCCTTGCTCATCTGAAGCACGACCAATTCCGTACCAGAAGCACGTCAGCAAATGGCAAACCAAGGTGATCAGAACAGCTGTGTTCAGTATGGCGCCATAGAATAGAAGAGATTGGCGACCTGACAGGCATATCACAGTGGGTTGTGCTGCTAATGCCATGATAATGTGCAAGTCAGGGTTCTGGCCGACTGCGTAGCGAGCATTATGGGATGTGGAGGCATTGTGAGCTGTCAGAACTTCTCAGAACGCATGCAAAGTGAAATCCTGGCTTGTTCATGTGAATGAAGCAGTGACCCATCATGGTTGCTCGAAAACTTCTGACCTCGCCCCAAGCTTGCAGCCGAACCACCAGTGGCAGCAACCATCTCCTGAAGAATGTCGCGCAGCCTGCCCGCCTGGAAAAGCAAAGCAGCTCCCCTACACGATGGCATGCGGCAAGATGCGACAAGCGTTCAATCGATAGCTGGTCGTCAATTGCACAATCCTTCCGAAGTTCTCCAGATACATCTGGTGAGAGCACTGCTGACTTGCGAAATTTCACTTCGGGACCTGGCCTTCAGCAAGCGCAGCAACCGCAGTGCGCGGATCACACGCAAAGATCTTAGACTTGACAACTGACCTCAGTCGCGGTGATTGGAATCATGTGGACACTTGCCAAGGCAGTGTGCCTAGCAGTTGGTGCAATCTGCCTTCCTTGCTGGCTGACCGCTTGCCTGAAGGCAAACTGCACCGGCGTCACTTAGCTACACACAGCGGGCAGCTATGATTAAATTGCGCCTGCATGAATGAAACAAGTTTTTCCGTCCCCCCTGACATGTTGCTTTTCATGCTTCAGATTTGGAGCAAGCTTCCAGAGATCCTTGTCGGACTCCATACGATACTCTGCTACAATGCCTGTCGGTCGTAAGTGCTCCTCCAAAATCCAATGTCGAAAAAATTGTGGGTTCGGCCCCGCCGTGACGCTCTGCACGAAGACTCTGGGGTTGGGCGCTCCAGATGCATTGACAACCCTACATCCAGAGGTGTTGGGAAGAGTGACACAAGCATTGCCATGAGTTCAATTCATGTCCTTAGGCTGCCCCTGCTGACTCAGCTCCAGACCGGCATCTGTTTGCGTCAAGCCCACGACCCAATCCAAGGTCACCAGGCCAATATCGAAAAGACACCAACTCCGCAAGTACTGGGTAGCAATGAGCAGCTTCCCAGTCTCTAAACGACCCTGAAAGTACACGGCGGTGTTGAAGTTGACACAGATATCCATCGTCCAGTACAGGAGACTGGTCCAGAATGAGGTTGCCAGCAACCTCTAGCAGAGAAACGGCTCAAATGGCTTCAGCTTGGAGGGAGCCCGTGACCCTTCGCCTCTTAGCCTCACTCCTAGGCCTTGCCGCTTGTGTCCCACACAACTTTGAGCAAGTGGCGCGCCAGTAACGTTCTCGCTGGCCATGTCCAGCTCCCACGCAAGGGTAACTGGTAGCAGAATAGCATCACACAAAAGAAGGAATCCCCCAAACATGTCCCAGCAAAGCCGGAACATGCCACTTGGATGAAAGGAGCTGCTGAACACGGTCCTCAGCCGTCATCACATATGCAGAAATTCTGAAGGTCATGCTGCGAGCTTTACTTGACGAAAATCATGAATTTTGGCTGATCTCGGCTTCATGCGTCTGTCAGACAACACCCTTTCATACGCTTTCATGTGCCGACGCATCAACCACTAGCCCAAGCAACGAGTTAATCCTCTCGGAGATTTTTCTGGTGGCCGTCAGCGCATGAAACCTCGTCAGACATGCGCAAGGGGACATGCCTGGTGGCCGACCTAAGGAGATGTATGAACGCGACAGGCCGCATCGACTTGTGGACAGAGCCATCCTCGTCACCAGCAGTCTGCGTGGAAAGCTCCATCCACCTGTCCAGCACAAAGTCAGCTTCCATGGCCGCGATTGCATGGTGATTTCAGCCTTCCATGGAGTCGGATTTCAACACCCTTCTTCGCACCAGTGAAGCCCACAAATCGCCTTCAGCGGCACACTTGACTGGTGTGAGGGATGCTGGCCCGGGTATGCGGGGGCAAAAGGGGGGTCACTTGTGACTTCTCTTGGGGGTCACTTGCGACTTCTCACAAACGCAAATTTGTGACACGTCTCAGAAAAAATGCTAAGGATCACTTGCGACGTCTCCTTCTCAAAAACACGAAATTGCGACACGTCTCAGCACATAACGCCTCACACTTTAGGGTTGGGGTTTAGGGCTAAAGGGTTTAGGTTTTGGACAGGGTTTGGGGCTTAGAGTCTAAGGTTTAAGCTTGCGGATTCAGGGATTATAGGGGTGCCTTTCACGGTGAGGGCTTATGGTTGTGTAGGGCTCAGGGCTTTTCGGCTTTGGATGTAATGTCCAGGGCTGAGGCTCAACAACGTTTAGGTGTCATGTCACGAATCTCCAAGGCTTAGGGTTAAGGCTAGGTTCACAGTTCAGGTGCGGTTCAGGGATTAGGGTTTAGGGTCACGGGGTGTAGGGCTCAGGCGATTTCTCTGTCTCAAAAACGCGAGTGTGGTTTTAGGTTTAGGGTCTAGGGGTTTAGACACGCGCATCGCACAGAGTGCAGGCACGGCAACGAATGTCCAGGTCGGTCTCAGTCTCTGCTGTGGGGGATGCAGGAAAACACTCCGCAGAAAGACTAAATGGGTTACTACATCACTCGCTTTCCCAACAACGTTAACAGCAAAAGGCATGACAGTGAAAACGGTCAGGGTCACTCAGTGATTCACGCAGTCGGTCACGAAGTGCAATTCCAGGCAAACTCGACTCGCTCATGCTGGGCTCACTCATGCACAACCTTGCTTCGCTGCCAAAGGGTCTTGCGGCAATCTCAATTCCGGCTTGCAGTCACTGCAAAGGCAGCATTTTACTCATACATCCCATGCAGTTCACAGGCGACATTCAGAACTACGCACGCAGCTAACCGCCAATATCCAGGGCATCGCCCACACAGCACATGCATTCTCCATCATGCAGTTTGGCACCAGACAATATAGCTTGCAGTCCGTTTCCCATGCAGTGGCAGGCAGATGAATTCTTGAATTCCAAGTTCAATGCAGTCAACCGCCACTATCCAAGGCATCATCGTCTACGCAGCACATGCATTCTCCATCATGCAGTTTGGCACCAGACAATATAGCTCGCAGTCCGTTCTCATGCAGTGGCAGGCAGATGAATTCTTGAATTCCAAATTCAAGGCATTGCTCCACATCCAGACCACGACTGTAGCCTAATTCCATGCAGTTGTTTTCCAGGCAGTGCCAGGCCAATTGCAGGCACTTGTCTAGCAGCCAATGTTCAAACAGATGCTTCCAAGCGCTTCAAGCCACAGTTCACCTCTAATGTATACGGCACTTGCAAAACTGAAGCAGGTGGATCTGTCCTGAGTGCAGATTCATCTGAAACGTGCAGTGCGAAATCCAGCGGCCTGGAAAATATTCTCCATCATAGACAAAGAAGTGTTCTCCCACTATCACCGTCGCAGCAGCTTCATACTACGCGCGCGACACCGCTACCAGGCTAATTGCATGGCGCGACACAAAACGTAGTTCGATGGATACTGTCCTGATCATTTCTCCTCTCCAGTGGCGCAGAAAGCCTTTGAGGGCACAGTCCTCAATCCACATATATATCACCTCGTCCAAGTGCGGCGGGTCAGTCGGGGTGCTATGTAAGCACACTCTGACAAAACGTATGCAGCAGTGTCGCAGGATGTCAGTGATCGCCTCACGAGGCAGGAACATGGCCGCCGAGGGAGCCATCATTCAGTTTGTACGAAGCTGCCACCGTGCCATTGCAGCAAGGATGAGCTCTGGGCACTAGGTACAGCTGAAGGAAACAAAGACAGGATTTTACTTGCAGTCCTCTCTGGCACTGTCAAGTCATCAACATCCAACACCAAGCACATGCAGCCAGCAGAGCAGGGGCAGGAGCAGTACAACACCACAGTCATCCCATCTCATGAGCATCATAAGCACCGCCACTCTGTGGCACCGTGCCGTGTGGTGTCGGTAGTGGAGGTGATCTCTTGCGCTCCGCTCCCTCCTCTCGCTCTCAAACTCTGGACTGAGAAGTGTCGGGTAAGCGGCAGATGAGAAGGTCGTGACGGGTGGCAGTAGTGAGTTGCTGCAGCACGCGCGGTCACGCGGTAGCACAGGAGCTGTCAGGTTGTGGCCCTTTGTACTGTACTGCGGAGCAGTTGGGAAGCTCATGCAAGGTGCATGCACTCATGCGACAAATTCGAATTCACAGCAATCGAAGGCAGTGAATTCTCACCTGGGTTATACATGCACCAATTGATTCAGCAGCAGTCACCTGGGTTGCACATGCACCAATTGATTCAACAGCAGTAAGCATGCACTTGCACACGCAGTGAATTCTGACAGGATTACACGCTCCAGTGCAAAGAACTGTATCTGAATTCATGAGGGGTCACCACATTAGGTATACATTAGGTATGCACAGCAGAGGTAGACAAAATGGCACAAACTGCCATGCACAGACTGCACATCGGTCCACATCTGCATCAACGCAATCACGCATCAAAACTCTTGCAGGAAAACTTCCCTAGCTCAGGAATGTGTCCGAGTGCTTCCCTCAGCGGTGTCCCCTTTGGGCCATCATGTTCATAGCCTGCTGGATGAGCATCTCCGGGGTCGGGGTGGTTGACGGCCGTACGACTATTTCCAGCTGCGCAGGCGTCAGGTGCTCCGCAATCGAAAAGGTCAGGAGCTGCCTGGCTCGAAGAGGCTGGTCGCTGCTGTTCCGGTGGCACCTGATAGGGTGGGCGTTCGGGCACCCATGTCTCCAGCAGCCGCAACTTCTCAACCACGCGGTCGCATTTGGCGTTGACCTCCGACAGTTGTTTCTGCATCTCAGTAAACATCACCTGTCGGTTGTCAATAAGCATCTGCTTGCAATCATGCAGAAGGGTCGTCGCTTCCACAATGGCAGTTTTAGATTCCTTTGTCTGGTCATTGACCAGGTCCAGAAGAACTGCCAGCCTTTCGACAGTGGCCTTGACGCTTACGATCGTGGCCGGTACCATCTTGATGGTGCCATTGGTGAACTTACGCAGCTCGCCAACCTTGTCAGAGACTATCTTAATGCGCTCAATGCACTTGGCCACGGCCTCTTGCATTTTGGACCTGTGCCTCCGCACCCGCCAGCTTTTAGTCCCGCCAGTTGCTCAGTAAGCGTCTGCTTGAAGAAGTCCTTGAGCTCCGGCCCCGTTTTCTCCAGTAGTTTTCGAGCATGTCGGCCAACGCTTCCCGAGCGTCACTTCGCAGACGCTGCACCTCTGCTGGTGCCTGGAGAGCTAGTGGCACAGTAGGCGCCTGTCTGCTTGAACAGCATGACTTCAACATCCAGACCGCCAGTCCAACTCCCAGCGCCACAAAAGTGACGTAGCACTTCTCACCGTCTGAGTGGATTTCCAGGAGGGTTCCCTCCATGCTTCAGGCTGCAGGGGTTGACTTGAACTTATTGATCTGTTCTGATCAGAGGGGCTGCGGATTAGCCAGGAGGTGGGAAAAGTCTGAATTCCTAATCGTCTGCACAGCAGGCAACAACATTACATGCACTGACAACTGCAAGCATTGCAAATTCAATACCAGGCATGACTGGCACTGGCACATGCATGACTGACTCATGAGTTCCCACTTAGTTTGTTGGTTGGCATCCTAATCGTCTGCACAGCAAGCAACAACATTACATGCACTGACAACTGCAAGCACTGCAAATTCAATACCAGGCATGACTGGCACACATGCATCATTGACTCCTGAATTTCCACTTAGTTTGTTGGTTTATATGCATCACTCTGAATTCCAAATCATCAGCTTATGGAGTAGAAGTCATGTGGTCAACACATAACACGCAGGGCGGTCACGGTCAACCTGCAAAGCTTACAAGACGTGCACGGAATCAATTACACGCAGTGTAGGCACAGTCCTAGTCCTCATGTCCTCAACACTTACTGACCTCATGCACGGCGGCAGACCCTGATCTTGTCACGCAGGCTAACATGAACTGGCCCAGAGAATTTATTGCCCGACCTGCCCTTTTTTTCAGGAGAGATTAGGGGTGCCACCCACCCATTCCTGAGACCCGTCATGAGCGCATCGTGCAAGTAGGTGCCTGACTTCAAGCAACTGTGGCATGAGTTCAATAGGCAGTGTGCCACCTAGGTAAAGTAGTACGTTCTTAGGCGTAAAGAGGCGCAGCAAGACCGTGTGGGACGGGCGCGACTGTAGGACATTCCATATCATGGGAAGTGCAACGAGGAGTTCCATGACTGCGCCTGCTAGGGTACCCCTTGCTGCAGCTGAGTTTTTTCCCTCCTGACCCATGAATTCCTGAGTGCCCTGCCTGGAGGAATCAAAAGGACTGAGGTGGCAAGCATGTCAGCAACCATGCAGTTTTGGGCCACACGGTCCACTGCGTGGCCAAACGACGTAGGGGCCTATCCCTGACATCTACAAAGGAACTCACAGACGTGTTTCAACTGGTTGGAGACGTGCAAGGAGCAAGTGAAATCCACTTTGGTGGCGCACGACGCAGCGCCCGTGCAAGTCTACCGCAGTGACGTCCCTATAAAAACCTTCTTTGTGGAAGCCCTTTTCCCTCATGACATACTCACTCCACGGGCACCACGCATCTCGGTTTTGGGCCGCAATCTGCCACGAGCCCATCCCCTGGGGCTCGAAATCGCTCCCATAAGAGCTGGACGAATCTGCTGCATGGCCCCAGCACGACAGGTATCTCGACCATAATATACGGCTCCATGAAATGAACCCGCACTGTTGCGCTGCCACTTTGGCAGCTCTCCTGCGTGCTACCCAATCCGCTGCACCTATGAACTCGTCTCTGGCAAGTTGCACCATCCTCATGAGAAAGTCCGTGCTGAGCCGGAGAAGATGATTGCAAGTCTCTTGGACCGGGCGGATGGCAGGGGCCATCCAGCGCCACATTGACGTGGCGTGGCGTCCCAGCATGTGGAGTCTGTCTGTGAGAGAGACCGTCGCTTCTGTGAGCAACTTGTAATGAGCGTAGAAGCTGTTGGTGGCTCGGACGGTTCTGGCTGCTAGAGCTGCTAGAGTCATCAGTGAACTGAGTCCATGGCCTACGACGTGTTCTATGCATTGTCCCTCAATCTGCAGCACCTGCTTCGGTACGCTAGGCGACCTTAGTAGCTTGCATTTGTCCCACGCAAGCTGTAGCCCCAATGGAGCTAGGACATGCTGAACGTCTCGGATCTTACTTCTTAATTCTTCGTAGGACGTTGCAACCAACAAAATGTCGTCGGCGTACAGTCCTGCCACACGTCTCCTAGGAAGTAGTCTAGAATACGTCCAAAGAGCTCAGCAGAGAAGGGAGTGCCTTGCAGCAAGCCTTTGTAAAGTCTCTGGCCCCAGCTAGTCTGGCCTAATCTGAGTGTAAGTGTGCTCAGAACAATGTACTTTAGCAGGATGTGAGCTTCCTGAGACGGCTGGCACGCAGTGAAGTATCTGGCAATTGCGGGATGCTCTAGCGAGTCAAAGGCAGCAGAAACATCTAATTTAAGGGGAAGTAGCGGCAGAGAGTACTCAGCGGAAATGTAGAGGAGTTGTTGCGCTGCCAGGGCCCCGTCTAGCACTTGACCTCCATTCCTTGCGCACAACTGACCACATCTCAAGGGCGGAAACTGCGGGCGCATCCTTTGGAGGAGTGCCTTAGTAAAAAGCTTCGCCACGCATGAAGACAGAACAATAGGTCTTAGTTGTTTAGGCATGCACGGAGACAATACTTTCAGGAGAAATGCCACATTGTTGTTGAGCCAGACTTGTGGGAACTCTCGTTCTCCAAGGAGGATTTCATTGAACATGACTGAAGCACCGATTGCAGGGCTTCATACGAGATTCCGTCTGCCCCTGTACTCTTTTTGGTTGGGCAAGTAGCTATCACATCCTGCAATTCCTGCAGGCCAAAATGTTGGATCTCTCTTGTTTGCTGAACATGCTCATGCAGTAGGGCTTCAGCTAGTTGAGCCGGTCGTTCATGCGTACTGGCATACTTGCGCTGATAGAAGGCTTGCAGATCACTAACAGCCTTGGCTTGCCCGCCTGCTCTACTGGCGTACGCCTGACGGGCAAAGCATGCACTCTGTCTATTCCTCAGTGCTACTAACGCTCGGGCATCTCCTGCTGCTGCTTTGTGGACCGTTGCTGCGACCCACTCTTTTGCTTGACCTGCCGGAGGGCTTGTGTTTCCAGCGACAGCTCTAGTCTTTCCCGTCCCGCCAAAGGCTTGCGTCTCCTAATCAGCTCTTTGACCTCAAGGGATCTACATATCTGGCATGCTTGGGCCTGTACGAGTGTTTCTGGACTATGTTTTCAAGCTCCTTCATGTTAAGTGGAGCTTGGGCGTCCTGCGCCAAGTCATCAGCAAGCTGATCAGCTGACAGGTTCAAGCCTTCAAAGTCCACAACCCATTTGCCACACTTATGCCCTTTCAGGTGATTGCGGAGTGGCTTCCTCCAGTACCTTAGAGCAGGTGATGCCAGAGAAGTCACTGCCAGCACTGGCTCATGATCAGAGCCAACTATGGCCCTTTCACCTTGTAGCACCGTCTGTTGTGATATGCTGATGGCCCCTCCAACTACCCAGACATAGTCAATCTTAGATGGTTGCCTTGGACTGCTCTGAGGCGGGAACCATGTGGGGCGCGCGGGCTGCGTGGTACTGAAGCCTAACCAATGCTCTGAATGTCACAGACCTACAGCTGCCATCACATTGCGCTTGCAAGTCCAAATTCAGGTCAACTCCTACTGTCACAGTGTCAAAGTACCTCAGGGCGTGCAATTTCTGGAAACAGGCATGCATGAATTCAGTAGCAACTTCTGCAGAGTCTTCGCTATTGGCATGGCACTAATTACATGGTGTGCGGAGCCTCGAATTCTGAAAGAACAAGTCAAGTGACAATCACGAACACGCACATGCAAATGAGGAAGCAACTGAGCCGGAAAGACCACTGCTAATCACCTGAAGCCCTTAAGCCGTCTCGCGGCTACAGCCACCATGTCAGGCCACCCACTTCGTGGCGGAAGCGCATGCTGTTGCCAACGCCCTGAGTCCCAGCCAAGTCCCCACCAACCTCCTGCAACAAGTAAAAGTCAGCCGGGGTCGACAAATGGTCGAAGGATTCATATGCTACTTGGGGACTCTTGCCCTGAACATGGTGAAACTTGTTTTGGGGCTTTGAGCTTGTCACCTGCGGGAGGACTGGCTCCCGTCCAGGTAATTTTCCCACAGCTGCCGTACCTACCCTTGTTGGACCCTCAGAGCCTGAGCTACTTTGCTTGCAATGAGAAACCAGCCAGTGCGGTCGCCTCGACCATCTTCAAGGAATACGTCGGAGTCGGAATATTGCAACTGAAGTGTGTTCCCGAGTACTTGAAAGCGGCCTAAGAACACCTTGCCACGCCACACCATGTCTACGTCTGCTGCTATTCCTCTCTTAGTAGCCTCTGCAGACATGAACTCCTTTACAGATACCACGGCCTTTATGCGGTTCCTCTCTTCAAGGGTGCGATGTAGAGTTATCCAGATTCTGTATTCTTCCTGGCAGGGGATCTTTGACTTGAACTGAGATCTCTTCAGAGCGTCAATAACATTCTTCTGTAGGAGTCTACCACTGACTATGGAAGCTTCGGGCCCCAAGATGAGTTCAATCTTAACATGGCTCGATCGAACGTATGGCACGATAATGTCATGGATGTGTCCCTCCAAGCGCAAGCTAGTGAACCACTCCTTGCCCAGGTCTGAATTCTTGGCATCTACCCATCCCCCAATTATGATCTGGAGATCCTCCCTCAGGTCTGCCATAGTTTGGGGAGGCCTAGAGAACGGGGTCCTGTTTCTTTCATTTCTTCGTGGCGTCGGTGGACGTGGGCTCGAAGGGGGGGTTCTAGAAGTTGCTTGGAGCTCTTGGACCTGTGCTTCCAGCCTCAGAATCCATCTAGCAGCCTTTTCACGCAGGCCTGCGTTAGTCTCAATGGGTTTGTCGAAGGTTGTCTATGGCCCCTCGGTGTTCTTCCAATTCACCCTGGAAATGCTGTTGAACAACATGAAAGTGCTCCTTAAGGCTATCTTGCTTCGTGTGCATGGAATTGAGCGAGTTCATTACCTCATGCAACCATGGCGGGGGTGAGGCGGAAGCTATGAGGTCGGATGCCGGGGAGGCGTATACAGGCCCTGGTGACTTGGCCGCTGTGTGCTTGACCGCCGCGCCTAAGTCCGGCTGCTTGGGCGTCGACAGAACCGGAAAGGGGCTAGGAGGCTTCATGGGCAACAGTTGGGGAAGTTGTCTAGTCGAAGCAACTGGGTTAGCCCCATCCGTGAAACGTGAAGTAGCCCCAAGCCAAGCAGAGACGGTTCCGGCACAGTTTGTCTCTCCTGTCCCGGTAACACCCCCGGCCCGACCCAGACCTTCGCAGCTGGAACACCCCCTGAAAAGAAACCTAAGTTCCCGGCTCCAGGACTTGCGAGGTTTGGCAAGCCCGTAGCTCCCCCACTGTTCGCTCTGCCCTGCAGCGTCAGATGCCCAACATTTTGACATAAGTGGCGGATGTAGTGTGCTAGGATCAGGTAATGTGTTTGGGTCGGGCACTGTCATCCCAGTAGAAGCAGCACTACCTAGCTCATGTCCTTCTTGCACTGTTTCAATGTCCACTCCTGTCAGCTCATCAGGTGTCAACAAAGCACCTGCTCCAGGTCTCTCTTCTTCTCTATCACGAACAGGCCGCCTCATCATCAACTCATCATCTTCACCGTCTACATCAATCACAAAGGGGTTGCCATTTTCATCAGTGACCATCATCAACAGTGTGGTTGGGGCTTGGGATTGCAAGTTGAGGTCTTACTTTGGGGGCCTTTCCAGGAGCTATTTCCTGAATGCCCGAGCCCAATCTTGTAGCCATTTAGGGTTTAGGGTTTAGGGTTCAGGGTTTAGGATTTAGTGTTTATAGGGTTTAGTTGGAGACTCGTTAATGGGGCTGGATTAATGGGCCCTTAACTCTGATTTGTCCAATGCCAGCGCGGACCCGGCATTGAAATCACAGCGGCTTGGGACCTCGTCCTGCCTGTGGAGGTGCAAGAGGCAACAAAGTCCCAGTTTGAAGTTTGAGCCTGGAAACAGGATGAAACAGGAACATGTCAGACGGGCTGCGTGCGCGTGGTCAACTTCCACGTGTGCGAGCACAGCGCACGAGCTTCGCGCCCGTTACCGGGGCTCTGATTTCGGTTGAAGATGGTTTAAGGGTAGGGCTTTAGGGTGTAGGGTAGGGTTTTAGGGATTGGGTGTAACACGGTTTTCTAGGGAAGGGTTTAGGGTGTTTTACGGTTTAGGACAAGGTTTTTGCCGCTTGCATGGCCATACAGCATCGCAAGGTGGTTTTTTGCCGCTTAGGACAAGGTTTAGGATTTAGGCTTTAAGGGCCTCGCACGGTGGGGGTGTGGTTGTTTAAGGTTCAGGGCTCACAAGCTTAGGGAGGGTTTAGCTTTTAGGTCTCAGTTACGGGTATCTAGGGTTTCGGGCCACGGCTACATTCGCGCTTTAGGGTTTAGGGTTCGGGGATTTAGGGTTCAGGCTCTAGGGTTTGGGGGGGTTAGGGTTTAGTCGGGGTCAGGTTTCAGGGTGTTGGGCTTGGGTTGAAGGTTTTGGGCGTAGATGTGTTGCAGTTAGGGCGCGTTTTTTCGGGAAATAAATACATGAATAGTTTCCCTGAAAGCTGGGCCCTGGGCTGGCATGTTTTCATGGTCAATGCTCGCGTTTTTTGGGCTTGGGGGCCAAGACTGCAACAATTTAGGGTGAAAGTGTTGAGCTTATAGGTGTTGCCAGGTTAGGCCTAGGCTCGCGTCAGGGCATTTGGGGCTTGGGGTTAGGTTCACAAGTGGTTCTCGGTTAATGAGTGGGCCTTCAGGGATTGGAGGTAACAGGGTTTTCCGGGGCTAGGATTTGGAGTTAAGGGTTTAGGGGTAAGGCCGTGGGGCTGGGTTTGGGGTTGTGGTTGGAGGTTCAGGGATTACATGGGGACCCTTCAGGGTGAGGGTTTAAGGATCCTGGTCGGGCTCTAGATTTCGGCAAAGGTCGAAGAATCAAAGTTCCGAAAACGACGACAGCTATGCGTTTTACGAGGCGAACACGCACGCAACATTCAAGCGTCGAGGAATCACAAATCCAAAAACCATGACAGCTATGCATTTTACAAGGAGTACAAGCCTGCCACTGTAAGGTGTCGAATGGTGTCGAGGAATCACAGGTCCGAAAAGGACGACAGTTCTGCATTTCGCGACGAGAAAAAAAAGAAGTCACAAGCAACCCAAATTGAGAAGTCACAAGCGACCCGCGGGAGAAGTCACAAGCAACCCCTCTACCTGCAGGGGCCCTGCCTGCTTGCACCACCTTGAACCATGTCCTGCTTTTCGGCCCTGGATCGCCAGTAATCCTGAAGAGCGAAGGGCCTCAGTAAGCTTCCAGATTTTCCGTGCACCTCTCTCCACCGTGGTCAAGCTCAAGCTCAACCGACAATCGCAGCAAGCCATCATAATGTCATAGTGGACCCGAGTCATGCTAACACCTCATGACTTCTAAACCGGACAACCAAACCCAAGCCCAGACTGAGCTCTGAGGCTCACGGGCCGCTGCTGTGGCATCGTCTTCCGTTGTGAACTCTTCGTGCGTCACCTGCACTGGAGACGGCAAGACCAAAATTGCCAAAAAAAGACACCTTTCTCAGGCTTCTCCTATATCGTTTTAGGCAAGTGTCGTTGGGCTTGGCGGCTTCCATCTCCATGGCGATTCTCAGGAGCTTCAGCTTGCTGATCGCACTTTCGAAGAAGCACTCCTGGGCGATTCGGTTTCAGTTGACGGGCCGTCTGGTTGTTGCACCTTGTTTTTGAGATCGGCGAAAGGAAACATCAATGAAGGCAAATTGAAGTCGGCACGCAATTTCGAGTTGCAGTGCGTCGAATGCTTGCTCCATCTCTGCACCGACATCTTTCTTGTTGCCTCAAGCTGGTGCTGTTCTAGGACCTCCTGCTGTATCTCTCAACACACCAGTGCTTCAAGCAAAATGGAACTACTGGCGCGTAAGACGGTGCAAGCGGAATTTGCCTGTCATCATCCACGAATGACACACAAGGATGTCATTGGCAAGCGCTGGCGTGTTGAAGCCAATGCGAAGAGGCGAAGAATGTTAAGGACTATTTCTGCACTCAAGGAGCCACTATAGGGTCTAGAGATATCCACGGCTGACAGATGACCTCCTGTGATGCTGATTGCGGGTAATTATCTGCTACTTCAGCTGCTGACGGCGTGCTCCATGAACATTGGCTCTTTTCTTGGGCCGCATACGCAGACCAAGGCCAGACATGCACGCCAAATGCTTGACATGATGACATCTGCGTCACAAGCGGCTGCGTGAGCCATTAGAACCTGCTACTAATACTTTACAAGTAGCTGTGAAGCCTGTCTGATTCAGCGCATCATTCCACGTTCCGGGTGGGCACGGTATGCACTGAACTCCATCACGATACTGTCCTGCTGCTTGCTGACACACCAGCAGGTACGAAGAAAGCACACTGGTACATGGAGCCTCTTGAACAGGCACGAGGGCTGTGCAAAGGCGGCTTTCCGCATGTCCATGGCATATGCCGCTGCGGCTGCGCCTGGTTGTTCAGTTTTCAAGCTCTCTCTACTCGATACACAGTGATCGCAGACTGCAGGGTTTCCAGGTCTGCTGCACTCGCCCAAAACAGCGCCCACGCACGGGTCAGGCCATCGTCCATACTTTCCTGCCGCATTTGCGCTAGCATCTCCTCGGATGGCTCGCAACTTAGCAAATCGCTCCATCCTGAAGCTTATAGCGGAGTTACTTAACAAGATGGGCTTCAAATGCACCGGTGGCATCGAACATGGCAAGACCCCCTGTCAGTAGCACAGATGTCCACGGATCTGCGGCAGAAAGCGGCAAGTGGCAAAGAATTTCAGTCCTGAGCATCATTAATCTTGTAATCTTGTTGGGCCTGCGCCAGTCAAGGCAGCCGAGGCTCCATTCCAGCTGGGCGAAAGCCGGAGTTCGGGCAACCTGGAGAGCTGGTGAAAGGGGAAGCATCTGGATTCCGTGTATGTACCTTGCACGGGTCAGGAGTCTTGGAAAATGAAACGTCTCCAGAGGCCAGGAGCATGAATTAGTAATGCTATACCGCCCTAAGGTACTTTCACAGTTCTGCCATGCATGGCAAGCGACTCAAATTTGCTGCCGAAGTAGGTGGCATAGTGCGCTTTGTTCTGCAGAAGCATTCCAGGGGCTCGATTCCTAGCCTAAGTATCCAGACCAGCTCCCCTGATCGCCGCTGAGGCATGCAAATCCAAACAGTGAATCCTGCAGGTAGGTGAGCCTGACAAATTTAGCTTACCAGAACCGCACCAGGTGACATAGTCCTCAGGATGATGAGGATTGTTCTGCCCCATCAGAAAGAACTCTTGCACTGTCGCAGTTGCCAAGGCCAACCTTCGACTGGCAATCAAATAATTCCCGTACCCACGTCACACACTTTGTAACTGCCAATGCGCACACTGGTCTTTCTTCTGAATTTTCGGTGCAAGCACGCACATTGGCACACACATAATTCACAAATGTTCACAGTTATAATTGCATCCAATTTCAGCACCAACAACACACAGACCTGCAGTGTTATTCTTATTGGCACACACACAGACACAGACACAGACACACACACACACACACACACATACACTCTTTCATGATGATCCCGCTTCACGTCTTTTGAGGTCAAGAAAACACGGTTCGTGTCTTGACATTTGCTGAAGGTCTGGCCCGTTGCAAGATGCAACCCCTACGTGTCAGTGTACTGATATGCACCGCCCGAACTTGCTTCACGCCCTTACTGGAAGGCATCGTGCAGGAGTGATCTTCTCGACACTAAAAGGCGCCGTGCAAAAAGTTCACTAGACCCACACACGATTCTGTCGGCGGCATTTGAACTGGGCAGAATAAATAAAGCACCACAGAACTGTGCTGCAGCATGTTGGGGCGAAAACGACGCACTGTAGCTTAGACCTCTAATAAGAATGATATGTTTGATAATTCCGAAGGGTTATACTATAATAAAGAATTAAAGAAAATTCGCGAGGAGACTACGGAGCCTAGGAGGACTTGGAGTGACAAGTCGAACAGCTGTGCTACAAATGCATACAAATGCCAGCACACGCTGCAATGAGCTTCCCGGTCAAAGTGCTGTGACATGGGGGTCTTTGCGCCGGTCGCGCAGCTGACCATGGCACGCGGCCGTCGCTCATGTTGTTTCTGCATCCCCTTTTGTATTCAGGGAGACCCATGGGACCCCCCATTTTGTCGGAGAAAAACGTACAACTCGGCCGCATGCCTGATAAGGGACATTTTTCTCGTAAACTAGATACACCGTTTTACCAGGACCCCGGGGGAACCCCATTCCACAGAGGTAATGTGAAGGGTGATGTTCTGCACGTTTTTGCCACATCCTTGCAGGTGCTTTCCAAGACCGAAGCAGGCGCAGGAGGACCTCGGCATGCCACATCAACATTCTGCGGTGCTCAATGTGCGAAGGTCACCGCACGCCATTATCCATCTGCACTCTGCGTTGGCTTCTCAGATGAGCGTTGTGAACTCTCCCGCTCATTGCTGGCAAGTACGAGTAGCAACAGATCTGTCAAAGCAGGGCCTGCCAATGAACGGTCACTCAGTTCGGTGGGAATCCGGACTCGTTTTATGCAGCTTGAAATACGTTCTCTCCCTCAAGGAGCAACGTAGCTAGGGGCCTGCAGCCGCCTGCCTACCCAGTGAACCAGCCAACCGGTTTTCAACAGCTTCAGGTCCAGAGGTTGCATATGCTGGATGTCTCTGAACTGCGGCCTCACTCTTCTGATTGAGACACCTTATCCCAACCTTGGATACATCAAGGTTGGGGTGCCGGGGCAAACGGAATGTATCCAGGTAGGCCTTCACCCTTTACCTAGTTCCGACTACCGCCTAGGACCTAGAGCCTAGACCCCGAAGACCCAGCCGAATCTAGGCGTTCAGATTCTTAGGAACAGCACTAAAACATGTAAACACGCATCAAACACTTATGGCCTCCTGAAAAATGTTGACTGATGCACCCGTTGCACTGCTGTCGTAGCGCTGTCAGCACCAACTGTGCTGGGCTCCCTTTGCTTTGCCGGTGACAGATTCGCAGCTTGGTCCAGGGAAACAAGCATGCTGGCGGCATGTATCATGCAGCTCTCACATGCTCGCGCGTCACAAGAAGACTCCTCTCAACATGTTCTAAAAACGTATACCAACCAAGACCTGAAGAGCAAAGCAAGCACGTTCGAGAAGGAAGTTAAGATGTTCGGAGATGAGACACCAAAGCACCCCGCCCCTGGATACATTTTTTGGGCCGAGATGGGTGAGGTTCAAGTCTTTGGAGGGGTATCCACTGTAGGATACATTAGTTCGGCTACGGTGGGGCGTGAGCATGAGCAAATGCATGAAAGATCCCCCTGTACAATTGACTTGATAGTACATAGAGTCTGTGGAATTTTTGCTCCCAAAATAGAAAGAAGCCCAGGCACATTGTGGAACCCAACTCTCGTAGGAGCTCATTTCCAGTCTCTCTGCCCCAGAGATAGATGCCATAGTGCAAGTTCAGCTCTTCCTGGAAATCATGGACAGGACATGTTGCCATCAAATCACGCAGGCCACAAAAATGATCCGAATATCCGCCGAGGCCGGAGGTCTGCGGCGTTTAGATCCAAGAACTGCGAATCAGGACTGGTTCCCAGGCTCCCAGGATGCACCTGGCCTCCGAGCTTTCGCTTGCATTGTTTGTACATCATGTGTCCCCGTGCAAAGATTTCTTGAAACAAGGGTTTTCGGTAGATCCTCATTTCATCTCATTTCTCATATGACCCAGTCACCTAGAGTAACGGACACGTACCGCTCCGCATGAGCAGGCGGCCATGCAATGTCGCACATTCGTCACAGGCGCGTTGTGGATACATTCGGGCACATGATGTGCGCGCGGCAGCGCTGCTCGCAGGGGACAGAGCAGTGGAGCCAAAGTGTGCCTAAGCACGTCCATCGCCAATGCACGGCGCAATACGGCGTATTACGGCGCATCCTAGCGAAACGAGGCGGCCAGGCCAGAAGACTTGGACCATACATGCGATTTATGCCGTTCCCTTTAACCATCCCAAATTGTGCTGGCCAGTTGCTGAAGTTGACTCCTCGTCTTTTCCATCAGGATTAGGAGCAAGTCCGCGACTCCAAGAATGCAAATCAAACCAGTCGAACCTCAGAAGAAACATCTAGGGCAGGAGGACCTACATCATATATATATATATAATTGATAACTTTGCAGGCCAGTAAGGTGGGCTGTTGTTTGCCTCTGCCTTCGCTGCAGACTGCCACGGAACTGCGACAAGGCTAGTCAAGCATCAAAACACGTTGCAAGACAGGCAGCGATCGAAAACGCGGGAAGAAGGGATCATCCGCACTCGGGTTGGACGTGTCACGAATCAATCCGTTCACCTGGAGCTGAACTGGCTGGCTGCAAGTCGTTGCAAAAACCTTCGAAAGGCATACCCAAAGCACGATCAACACTGCAAGGCAGTGAGTTGCAAACTGGACAGCCAAACCCCCTGATCATCCTATGCAGTCATGGTCACGAAGTCCAGGAAGTCGGGGTTTCGTTTCCACTCTGGTTGCAGCTTCACCAAAATGGCCGCGCTCACCACAAAATACCCAAAATGATAATGGTGGTCGTTGTAGCAGGAGTTCCCGAAATCTGCGAGCAGGCAATGCAACACCTGATGATTCGCTTAATTAGTCGAAAATGTGCACGACTACGCAGCACGTGCACGACGGAAAGCAGCCTCAATGCCAGGTGGCTGGGTTGGCATGCGAGGGCTGATTGTATCCCACACGGCTGGGCAAGCCCCCCCACACTAGGTCATAATATAAGCCCACAGGCGCCCCAACCTTAGTCAGTCTCGTTGGCATGACCGCCTGCACCCTGCTTGCGCATGCATCTCTTCAACTTTGAAAATGTGAACGAGTCCCAGCTGCACAGCTGCGTGATGTAGGCTCGCCTTTTGATAAATTCAGCATGCACCTTTCCGTACGGCAGAAAAACACTGAGACGTTGAGATAGCTACAAGTGAGGACATCCTGGCAAAGACAATACTCAGCATGGGACTCGAACCCTGTAGCGAGCCAGCCCGCGCATGTTTCCAGCTCCTGCTTCGTGAGGAGTTCCTCCGCCAACAGGCAGACCATTCCCACCTCACCACGAGAGAGATAGATTTCAATGTAATGCATTCTGACGGCTTCAGAATGCCCAGGTCCCTGCAGCGTGTTCAGCAGAAGAGACCATGCGAAACCCAAAAAACGCACCTTCTGGAAGCCCTTGCCGCTGAAGTAAAAGTCCGACCTCGGATCTGCAAGATATATCGAGGTGGAATGCCATTGAGCCCGAGGATCACAACTCAAGGACACGTCAGTGATGTCTCTCTGGCTGCAAGCATTGCAGCTCATGTAAATCTTCCGAAGTTTATGACGTGCCAAGCGATGAATTGCAGGACTGAGCCATGAAGCACTAGCCCCTACTGGATGAACGCGCTGCCACTTTGACTGCTGCCCGCACAGTGTGAATTTTGATGAGAGATGCGAAAGCTACTCGGCAACGAAGATGTGCGGATTGCTGTGTGCAGCGGTTTGTTTTGGGAGTGCTGAGCGCTGGCTTCTCAAAGTCTGAGGAATCGCTGCTCACGGCTTTCCTGATGAAAGAAAAGATGACCTCAGTCAGCATCCATACGGCCGCTGCGCTTTCTCGTGAAGGAGAACTTCTGCAGGTTTTTTGCATGTCCTTCCTGTACAAATGCATGTCGCTAACGTGGTTCGTCAGCTTTGGCTGTGCCGAAAGGAAAGTCCTGCAGTTTCGGCAAGCCATCGCAGCTATTAGGGTCCACAGAGTATCCAAACTTCAAGGCCAGAGCTACCTCTTCTGAAGAAAAACAAGTAATAGGGTGCTCTGAGGACGTGCCCCAAACCCACGCAAACATCCATTCTACTGCCTTCCATTGTCACAGACTTGTTTCCTGCTCCTCACATTTGGCAGAACCCGTAATGCGAGGTTCTTCGAACTTGCCAATGCCGCCTACAAAGCAATCCTGTCGGGAGTTTTAATGTCTGACATTCTGCAAGCTCGCTACACGAGGCCAGGCCGGGTCGGCACGACTGGAAAAAATCCGAGCATTGAAACTGCCATGAGACCTTCAAAGGTATGGGTCCTACACAAAAAAAAGCTAATGTGTGGTCAAGCTGCTTGAACATGGAATGGCGCCAATTTGGGGGGTCAGCAGCGTTTGTTTCGTGCAATGGCTGGTTGAGCCAGCGTAGAGCATCACGCGTCTCGTTCACCAAGACCCTCCTTCGATGATCCGTCAAGTTTGTATCGGGCAGAAATCCCAAAGAAGCCATCCTCAGCTGCAAGATCGCATGGTATCGCGTGAACAGAGGCCAACTGCCTCTGCATTCTCAGCAGAATACGCACCGTCAAAGCAAAAGCCATGTTGTTGTTTCCTGAGGGTCTTGTCGGTGAGCGGAGCCTTCAGAAGCCAGTCATCACCAATGATGCCCTGCATCAAACCCTTGGTCGGTGCCTGGCCTGGCAAAGCAATTGTTGCCTTTGACTTCACTTTTCATGCACACTTCAGCCAAGGCACTTGCCGTGAGCCCGGCCAGTTCGATGCCCTCCTGCAACATCTTCACATGGTGAGCCTCGGATGACGCAGGAAGGCTGGCATGCCCAACTCTCCTCAACCTCAAGTGGTCTCTGAGAGGCTAGGTGATCTCCTTCTAGATTTCTAAGGTGGCGTTTCCTTATGACTTTAGCCCACGTGCTGACTGCGCGACGTAAGCCCAATGCAGCAGCCGCGGTTGAGACCTCGCCTTCGCAGATTCAAATCTGTAGCGCACAAGGCCGCCAGATTTGACCTTATGTCTTGTCAGACTGATTCTTCGATACAAAGCCACGCCGCGACCAGCGCAATTCATAGCGTCCATCTACAGCACCCGCCCCAAAAGCAGTTGAGAAGCAGCGTAATCTTTCCAGAACAAGACTTATGCCAGATCGGCCAACCCTTTAAAACCTGTCGTCAGTGATCACTAGGCAAGGTGATTTAAGGTGCCGAGCAACCTGCAGATCACAGCCGATTACAATGGCCGCGGCATGGGCATCCAGCACGTCCACGTCATAGCTTGACAACACATGGGCAACGCGCATCCAACCATCCAATGGCTTGTTCATGAAAAGGCAGCGACCCTGGCACCCCATTCTGAGCTCGAAGGAACTGTCCACGAAATCCATGTTAGCGTTCAGCGCATACAGTCGTAGCTGGGCTGGAGTGCTGGTGGGATGATGACCTTCAATGGAGCATCAGGAGCAGAGCTCGATTCTACGTGGGAGTTGCATCGTCCCGGTCTACTGCCTGTCGTCACACTCCAAATGCCATCACGGATTTTCAACAGATTGTTGAATGGGCGCAAATTTCCAAAGCTCGTTCTCTCCTGAGATAGGCTCATGGGCAGTCCCAAGCAAGAATGCTGACAACAACCCAGGTTGCTCGGCAAAATGTGGAACCTGGAGAAAACAACTTTTCAAAGCTGCAGTCGTGACATTTGGCGTGGCTGCATGGTATCTGGCGGAAACATAGGCCATCCCACCTCAGGCTTTAAAAAGCTGGCACAGGAGCTGCTCCTGCTTCCTCAAACGACAAATGCTCACTCACTGCTGGGAAGGGTGCTGTATATGGGATACATCATCACGACTTCGCCATCAGGTCGCTTCACATTCACGTGAACACCAAACAAACCTGCATGCTGCTGGCAGCTTGAAGCCCTTCTTATGGAGTACTTGCACTAATGATTATCAGTTGCCGCCCAAGCTCACTTTTGAATGAAACAATCGCTTCCCGCTGATAATCAGCGTCTGCGGATGTCTGCACCAAATTAAAAAAGGTTGAAAAAAGTCCGCCTGGAGTATCTGTTATTAGGGGGTCTTTATTGTAAAGAATCATGGCGCCCCCATGTGGTTTCTATTGTGAATCTAGCAAACTAGAGTTGAATTCCAACCAGTGAAAATCTGTTTGAAGCCTAGTTAAACAGTTTAAAATCGAATTAATGTCTAGGGTGAAATCAACAAGTGTAATAAATTACAATCTTATTAAAACCCATTGATGTCTAAATCAAACCGTAACACAAACACAATGAAGACCTGCATAAAATGCATCAGAACCTAAATAAAACCTAGTGACATCGAATTGCAGCCTATTCACAATCTAAGTACAATCGATCTCATATCCCGATAAAATCAAAACCTACTCAACTCACAAGTTCATTAAAATATATGTTTAATGCGTTTGCCTGCAATAAAGTCAACTTAAAATTCTAACTCAATCGACTTAAAACTTAAAACCGATTTAAAACCGAAATAAACTCGATTGAACTCGCATTTAGATTCTATGTAAGTCCTTCATGAAATTATACAGACATACATACATACATACATACATGTATAAATCCCAGGAAACGAGCGACAGCTGATTCATTTCAAATTTGTAGACCCCCACTAATGACCTCGGAACCCCCCATTCCATTTTCAGCATAACGGGGATTCCTTTTAAAGGGTATTCTTGGCTGGCCTGTTCTAAAATTTCATGGCCTTGTCTGAACCCGCCATCTGGCAATCCAATCCAGGGAAGCTATCGCGTTCCATCATCCGAAAGCATTCTGTAATCCGCTTCAGCCCGTGAATCAGCAAAGGAGTACAACTTGACAGGACGAGGGGGTTGGGGCTGCATCCATTTTGTCATGATACATGACTTGGCCCGACATACAACAATGATACAATCCTTTCAATCCGTAAACCGGCCAATCTGTAAAACGGCTATCCGGCAATCCGGCCAAGGATTGCGGATTAGTTTAGAACAGTGCAGCTTGGACCTACTCAAAGTCTTCAGGGAATTTCTGGGATTGGGGATTCTCTGGGAAGCAATTTATTATCATCAGGGGCAGGGTTAGTAATCTAGCAAGCGATTGCTGCGTAGTTTTCTGACCTGCCAGCAACGCAGAAGCTTCCGACAGCAAAGTGGCTGGCAACTTGTCACCACTGACAGCAAGAGACGATCCACTACCACTACAGTAATACCCCTATACGATATCCATCTATTACCCTATGCTTACACTAGCAAAGCACTCTTCACTCACTGCCCACCGATGAGCTTGCCTTCTTTCGCGATCTCAAAACTCGAACTCGTGCCTGGGCTGCCACATCAGTAGCGTAAGAACACAAGGTGTGCGAGGAGGCTGCGACTCAGTGCCCCAGCCTGAGGTTTGCGACGCGCCCAGCGCAAACTCGCCCACGAAGGGTGTCTGGTACAGCTCGATGCGAGATCCGTCACGATTTTTCAACATGCCATCCTTCAGCTTGCGAGCTCGTCACACAAGATGCAGCAAGTCACCTGCTGCTGCTGTCTCTAGATATGACAGCGAAACAAAGCAACATTGATTTAGGCATCTGCGCTCTCATATTTTGTGTTGTTGGTTTTTGGTGTTTGCTGACCCCCAAATTCTGAGGGACGCTGCTGCTTGTCGAGGGTGCAGGAGCACGTCTGGGAGCTGAAAATGCTTCCGCACGAACACTTGCAAACTAAATGCTACTTTTCAGGAGACTCGAACCGCATGGCAAATTGGGGAAATTTGCCTGTGCAACCGCAAGCAAAACTTTCTAGCTGTCAGCATCCTCTGCGGACTGTGCGGCTATCCGATACAGCTACCAGCCCGGAGTACCCGGAAACACTGACAATTCTGATGCAGATTTTGACTTGAATGATTCCCTTCAACTGCTCAATCTTGACGCATGGGCGGGCCAAACTTTAACCAAGAGTAAGAGAGAGGATTTACATGGATTTACAACCAGAAGCGCCAAATTGCAACTGGCCAACGTTCAGGACCCCTCTCGATGTGTAAATTACGATCTGCAGATTCCTCTACACACAGAGAAGCACGAAAAAAAGCCCTCATGTAGATATCTCCAATATAAATGCAGCCAGAAAGTTCATGTGGTAAGCTCGCCCTTCTCTTGGAGGCTTCAAATGCTTCTGGTTTGCATACCAAGCGAACCTTCAAGACCTCTCGTTTACGTCGGACGTTGAGAGTTGTCGTCGTACCTGAAGCTCCAAAGGTGGTCACCTGAACCTTTGACGGCATGATTCGTCACCATAGAACGTTTCAGCTCCCACGCCCGAGCGGCAACAGCACTTTGAGCATCCAGAGGGCTGGGGCGAGGGAAGGTCTACACCCCCAAAAATCAAAGTCCTAGGATGCCCTAGGCCAGCACCACCTGAAGTATGGGAGCGCTAAAAAACCAGGAAGGGCCACACATCGTTTCATTCACTGCAAACGAACAAGCCACTGGCCACTGACTGATGATGATGATGATGCTGCTGCTGATGATGAGTCGGAGGAGGACGCTGGTGGAAGCGGCGGTGCGGGCTGCGATGGCGACGGCAACAGCGGCGGCAGTGGCGAGAAAGGTCGTAGTAATTCTGATGGTGATCCAGCTTGTGCTTAATCAAGGTTTCAGATCTATACAAAGAAGTTGGAGATCCATATGATTGGTCCAGACGTAAAGGTTGGGGATCCATGCCAATCAGGATTCCACAAGGCGGTCCTTCAAACAGCGGAGGGGTGACCCTTGGTACTGCGGCTTTCGGCAAGGAGGCGACCCTTGCCGGTGGCTCTACTAGGAGCGGATTTCAGCACCCTCGAAGAATATTGCAACCCCTCAACCCTTCAACCCTGAACCACCACCCTAAAACACCCGATCCTGTTGTAGGGCCTGCACATCCAGAACATGCTTGAATTCAAAACCACTCAACTCAAGGGCGCACGCCTAAAAGGTTACTCCAATACGGTGCCCATTTAGCCCTTATACAAACCAATGTAGTGGAAACCGAAAAAGTTTCTTGTTTCGAAGCTATTGAAAACACTGCAATGAAACAAGCCTCGAGCCCACAACACCGCTTTCAGGAGCCACCACTGTCCTAGACCTAGACGCTGTTGTAAGCTGGCAGGTAATATACTATGTGGCCGCCTTTAGGTGGCAAATACATGTCTTTGGTCGTAAAGTCTACTTTTGAGCGGATTTTAGCGCCTTCCACATGCTAATGTTGATATGCTGGTTGTAATTTTGATCCATCCAAAATCAGCCTGGCTTGCGCCAGCTGTCATTCACTGACAGCAGGGCGCAAGAAGTATCTAGAATCAGAGTCCCCGTGCATCGAGCTAGGCAACCAGTTGAGGTCTCAGGGCCTCAGCTCAGAACCAAAGTAGTTTTCGGATCAATTTTCCCCAAGGATCCCGTAATTGAGCTTGCTACATTTCTCAGAAACATCTGGAAGGATATGCACTGGCGAAGGCTGTTACAGGAATGTACTGCAGCATCCGGAATCAGGCAGACGCAATGTTAGAAGAAAGCCTGACAACACAAATGGCTCAACAAATATGCAAGAATGTGCAAGAATGAAAAGGTCTTTCAAGCTTCAGCAGCACCCCTTGGAATCGTGAGACATGCCCTACAAGGATCCGAGCGCTCCCTGCTGCATGGGCTACAGCTGTCCTGGAAACAGCAAAAACGGACATGAGAGAACCAGAGCTTCTGAGCAGCAAGAGGACAGCAAGATACGAAGGATGTCGGCAGCAACAGCAGACCCACCAGCTGACGTTGAGAACGCGGGCTCATTTGGGCCGCCAGGGTATGATATGGTTCTGACATGGAATTCTCTGGCCTGGTACCACACCTTCGGCTCTACGTTGTGCGAGGCCTGTAGCCTTAGTGTGACAACAGAAATCTGATCGAAGCTGAAATGGGCTTCATTCGAAGGACTCACGCATTCTCCAAGTTGCTCATTGCTGCTTCCCAGCTTGAGCACATAAGGCATGGGGTATATCGCGTGCATTGCGCCATTGCCCGTCTCAGCTGTCTTAGACTTAGCCGTTGCTTCAGCACAGCCTGTTACTGATTTAACACAATCAGCCAAGGAGCTGTAGGATCAGAAACTATCCTTACAGGGATGGCTGTGCAATTTCTGGCGGCTGCTGCTTTTTGAGTTCAGACCCAGGCACCAGTTCGCCCAAAACTTGTTGGTATTTTTGGGCCCATGCATGGCGGTGTTCACCGGCTTCAGCCTCCCGCGCATCAAGAAAGCCAGGTAAATGCTTAGAAGTTAAGGTGCTGACAAGCAACACATGTCCTGACACGTGAGGGAAAAGCTTTGAATTTGGCGAATTGGTGCTGATGGGCTGCAGCAGGTGGTAGGCCTGGCCTCATGCCAGAGCTCATGCTGATCTCAGTGCACAGGAGTTGGGGTGCAGGTTCAGGGTCTGATGCTTGTGTACAAGCTTCCATTCGGTCTCGGTGCAGAATGACAGCCGTCAGCTGCCCATTGGCCGACATGCGATGTGATCAACAATAGTGTGGTTGATTAACCCAACTGCCAAGCAGGTGTGTTTCGCTGCGGTCTTCACAGAGTCAACGGAATCTTGAGTTCCGGGCCAAGAGCTCAGCACAGACTGTGACAATAAGCTCCGGGCAGTTTTGCAGGGTGAGCCCAGCAAGCAAGACATGCAGGTGCGCGAAAGCACCTTTGCTGCAACCCAGAACGCTCATCTTCAAGAAGCTTTGCGCCCGCATGATGAAACTGCACGTTGCAGCTGTTGCAGCTGCAGCACCCATCGTAAAAGCAAAGCCACTTTTCGGAGCATACGGGCTGGCGCGACTTCAACAACTGTCTTTGGCTAGATTTTGTGACATGATAGCTTGTTACTGTCTGCGCGGCATCATGATTCCATGTGTTTGGGTTCTCCTTGAACTCTTCGGAAGCTGCGAGGCAACAAGCTGACACATCAGTGCGGAGGTTGCAACTAAACGAAGCTCCAAAGATGGGACTAGCGCGGCACTAGTGGCAACGGCTATGGTGCTAGTGCAGCTGTTCGCGATCAGTACTGCTATCGACCTTTCTCCAGAATTCTGCTTACACAACCTGTAGCACAAGAAGCTGAAGCAACATCCAGGGACCTGCCTCCACGGAAGCTCTCTCGGTCAGCTGCGACTCCCATGCCCGGAGCCTTGCTTGGGCTTAGAACTCAGCAGATCCAGCAGACGGGTTACGGATCGTGATTTGGATTGAAAACAGAAGCAGGCCCACGCAACGCATCATCGAGGTCGTGGCGTTTGGCGTATCCAGCTCATCACGCCATGAGATGCCGCATCGAGCTTGCGCTGCGCCTCCACCAGTTTCGCTACAACTTGACCCCCTCCGGTTGACCGGAATTAGCTCAACGAGCTAGGGGCCTTGCTGCCTGCTTGGGAGTATCCGCAGTCAAATTTGCGAGTCAAGACGTGTTCAGTTGGAGAGCCGGGACAAACCAGAGAAGCGATCGCAAAAGGGGCTGTCGAAACACAGTCACCAGCTGTCGCCAAGGGCTTTGTTTGCTGCTTGGCTCTTCGACATGTTGCCCTTTCGCCACACCTACTGAGCCTAACTCTGTTGTCTTTACATGGCAGTGTTTCTTGCCCCTGAGGCTTCTTTCAACGTATGCTTCATGTACCCTCATCTGGCTCTAATTAATCTAATCAGGGCTGCTGAATGACTGCATGACTGGCATAAAAACCTGAGCTTGAGCAGGCCGCACACCACTTCTTGCACTAAATTCTGTGTGCCTGGGCTTACAGACACAGGCGGTCCTCTTCTTGCTCCTTGTCACGGTCGTCCGGATCAGAACCAAGAACCGCGTGCAGCGTGGTGCCTGAAATCTCCAACATGCTCCCGAACTGAAGGCTCTCCAAAAATGCTGCGGAACCTAGGCTCCACACCATCGTCTTCAGAATCACTATCCTTGTCGTTGGGCTCCTTACGAGGACACTGCATCTGATCCCCCGCTGCTACAAGATCACAGCTCAGCATCTACCGACCATCTGTCTTGACCTGCCCTCTGAGTAGAGAACATGTCGAGTGACGGTTCCATCCATCGTGGCAAACTCAGCGTCCTTTCACAAGGCTGTACCGTGGCCTACGGGGGCCTACGGAGGTGCATCTTGGTGCTTGCTTTTCGGAGTGGCCCATGCGGGAATTCATCTCTTCAAAAGCTTGGTTCTGCGGTGTTGGGTGGCTGGATGCCTTACCAAGTGGATGCAGTTGTGCTGTCGCGTTTTGTGTGGGCTTGTCTTCAGGACCCCAAAAGCAGACTGAAGTCAACATGCGCTCTGGAGGCTTCCCACCGCTACGAAGGGACTTTGGTGAAATTTTTGGGATCTCCCAGGACCCCAGGCCCGTCTTGGGTCAGAGCAGAGAAAAGCGTGGATTTCAATGAGTATTGTGGCACCCCAAGATGAAGAAATGGCCCCCAATGATGTTGGCGATACATAAGGGCCCAGCATCATCAGCATCATTGGGGGTCTATTTCTCCTTCTTCAGGTGTCTCATCTGCCCGTACGCTCTTGGTGAGGCATTCTGGTTGGGCGGCAGCAAGTATTGCAACGCACCCCGTGCGCGCGATACGATTCTGGCGTGGGCCTTGACAGAGCTAAACCTGCACGCAATTTGTCCTCTACCGTTGCCCGGCCCCCTACATCTCACCTCTACCCGCGATCCTTTTGGAGAATTGCCCAGAAGCCCCGCATTAAGAATTAATCACCTCACGAACTTCGTCACGAACCCAGCAACATCTCCACCAGGCTGGTTGTCTTCCCAACTCACTGACCATGTACTTATCATCATACATTGTGCTCCCAAGGGATGATCAGACTCTCCCTGCGTACTACCCTACTGATCGAATTGGTAAGCATCCGAATTGGACTGGGTTTTCCAAGGCGCGCGCCTTTCCCGGCGAACTATCTGCATTGTACCGGTATTCTGAACGAAACCCAAAAAATTCCAGGTCTCCCTTCGTTTCCATTGAATGAAATTCTGCCAATTTCCGTTGCAAATGATACCGCGGGCCTCCATATGTGTGTTGTCTGTTTGCTTTGCATCTTGTGGCCAGTTTACTACTACTGCTGCTACTGCTGCTGCTGCTATCTACTGCTACTACAACTGCGAATGCTACTGCTACTGCTACCGGCCCGCCGTAGCCTGCGGCTTGCCCGCGCCAATCTCTCTGGCTAAACGAAGGAAGGTTTTCGCTGTGCAGCCGCCGTGTTTTATAAGGATGTGACATGTCAGGGGCTCGCAAGTTCACGGCTCCAGAGTCGCCTCTGAATCGGAAGGCTTGCGGGCATGTGCTGCGCAGGGGCAGTGCTTTTGGAGCTTCAGCCAGGACATCCTGTCAGTTTGGTCTCGGCGCGAAAATAACAACAAAAACAATCGGAAGCGGCCGATCTCCCTCTGAAGGGGCCTTTTCACTGTGCAAGCGCAGTGTTTTATGAAGACATGCAAGGCCACAAGCGCTGGCAAACATCGGCTTACTAACTGAACCCGTATTTCATCAAAAGCTGCCATCATCAATGGGTCTTCAAAAGTCTGGGCGTAAGTGACTACCCTCTCGGTGGGTGCGGCGCGTGGTGACGCTGGCGCGTGGAGCGTCCTCGACATGCTGGGCGCAAATGACAACGCTCTCGGTGCTCGCGATGCTGGCGCGTGGAGTGTCCTCAGAATCATGTTCAGGCTCTCAGCGTTTTTGGCGCTAGCGTGTGGAGCATCCTGAGAATTCTGTTCGGAATCGACGACCTTCTCGGAGTTTTTGGTGCTGGCGCATGGAGCATCATCAGTATTCTGTTTCTCCTTGTTTTAGGCATGTAAGAGCACTCAAGTTGGATTTAGTGACATTTTTCCAGGGGTTAGGAGAGTGGGTAATTGCTTCGACTTCGAATGGGTGGTCGAGTTTGAACTCAAGTTTGATTTCGACAGGACCGAGAGGTCGGGAGGTGGTTGAGTTCGAGTTCGGGGGTGGTGGAACCTTTGGGGTTCGAGTTGGAATTAGGTAAATTCAAGTTTCAATTCAAAGTTGATTTTGCTTTTTTAGGGGGCTAAGGGGGGTTAGTTGAGTTCGAGCTCGACTGTGGTTTGTACTGTCTCATGCATATCCTGCCGCATACTGCCGCTTCGTTTCGCCATGTTCTTGACGTATACAAGGGACCCAGGGCTTGCTGGCCTCGCGAAATGGTCTGGCTGCATCTTGTCCAGCCGCCCTTCAGTTTTGACAGCCAAGGTCTCTCCGACGTCGCAAGATCCCGCGGACCTTTTACAGCCCTGTCTCTCCTTCTGCATGTGAGCCATAGTCTAGACTCCTAGTATCCCCCGTAATAACCCCAATTGTAGTCCCCTGCATAATGCCCTAGATAAGCCCTTCAAGGAGCCTTAGCTCATGTGGCGGCATGCCACTGTGGCATGTCCGTAATGCAGGCATCGCCGCTCATTGCCTGCGGCACTTCATCGTCTGTACCTGTCGCGTGTTGTTCCAGGGGCCGCCTCCGCCCCTTAGTTCCTATTCCACGAAATGCTTCGATCGCTTCGTGAGCAGAACGGGCCTGAAATTTCCTGTTGCACCTCTTCCCGCCATGTCATGCCTGCTCCATCGGTGCCTTCTCTTTCGGCATCACTTCTAGTGCTCCCTGTACAGTCTGCAGTCACGGCGGTCTGCATGCAGCTCATTACGAATGCAGTCCTGTAGGTGCTGCTTGTTAGCGGAGCTACGAAACGAAGCCCCACGCCGGCTCAACACAACTATGGCCAAGGGGCTCCGGCTCCTTCAAACTCGAATCGTTTGCGTCGGATGGGTGATGGGCTTGGTTTAAGCAAAGGCGACGCTTAAAACCATTGCCAATGGCTCGCACAATCCTCGAAAACAATTCTTGCACATGTGTCCCGCAAATGCTGTTGCAGTGTAATTGCTTACTTAGCCTTGCTGGCAAGAATGCTACAACCTCTGAAAGTTCCTCCGCGTCAACAATGTCAACACCTCTGATGCCGCCAGCTGCCTGCACATGGCTGGTCACTTCCGGTCAGACTGCAGGATGTTGTCGAGTCGCAAATGAGCGGCTGAGTTTACTTCTGAGGGTTGGGAACTTCAAGTTTAAGAGATCCAGCATACCCGCAGCACTCCCTCAGCTAAAGAGTCAATGATACCCTCATCGCTGGAAACCGCGGGCGAAATGCTGCTTGGCCAGCACCGTCACAATATTTAAGAAGAGGCACGCAAGGGGAAATCTGTGATCAAAGGCCTCCCTCTCTCGCTGTTGCCGCCGATCCAGGATCTGCATGACCTCGTTCTGGCATGTTCTGGCTACCAACGAACGGCTGACTGCACATGGTTTGTGGTGCAAGCAGCCATCAGCTCTGGTTGTCACTTTGCACGGCCTGTTTACAATTGCAAGACTCTGTGACTGCTGGCTAAGCATGCAGCATTTGTAGATCCATCGGCCAACACATCCTGGCGGTGCCGTACTACTTGGTGCTGCGAGACTTCCGGAGCCAAGCACCGGAAATAAAGCTCAGTGGTTGGTTCTGTTCAACAGGCTCTTGGGCAGTGTGGCACTGGGCTTGAATTGGTGGCTCAGGTCTGCTTGTTATTTTTGCTCTAGCGCACCTGACTGCTTTCCAGCACCACCGGTGACAACAGCAGCTCCCTTAAGCCTTGAAGCTCTGAATGCTGAAGCGAAAGTGATGCACACTTCCGGTACTTAGCTTGCTTTCAGGCTGCTATGAAAGGAGAGCCATGGGCGTTTACGCATGATTCGCAGCATGACATGGGCACCGCGCACAATGCCTCTGAAGCGGGTCGTTAGAGTTTGGTCTGGGCTCACGGAAGGAAACTTCATCCTTTGGGCCGTAGTCCTTCTGGGGTGGACATAACCCCGAAACCTCGCAAACCCACAGTGCATCCCCTGCATCCCATGTCTACACACGTATGCAAGGACCTACCCCTACCATGCGCGTCCCCCTTGCCAGGGTCCAGGTTCTAGGGTAGTCGCTCATCGCCGTGCCTTTCGCCCCACGGTGTTCCCCCTGACCCCCATCACGAAACATACAATAAGGGTTGGGGTGTGTTCGCCTCTATTTATGTTGCTGGCTTCAACCCTGCTGTACTCTCAATCTCGTTAATCACGTCCTCGGTTCTTGTCTGATTCGCTGTATCATTCCCCAAACAGTCTGATTGTCGAGGTTCTTGATTTTTGTTGGAATTAAAGAATTCCTGGAAGCTGGGAGGATTGGCCACGTTTCTGGAGCCCTTGTCTCCCCTTGTCTCCCTTCATCGCATGCCATCTATGCTCATTCTGCGTTGGCTTGCAAAGTTGCACACTGACCCCAAGACCTAAGCCCCAACCACACCACAGGCCAGGGAACCTGCCATGGACCCAAAGTGCCAAAAGTCGGACGTATCATGTGTGTCCAGGTCGCCATCACTGTGGCTGCTGTTGTGACTGACGCCTCATAGCCGGCATCCTCAAATAGATACATCCGAGACTCATCCGAATGTTCGGGTTCGCCATCTTGCAGTTGTCATCGCTTTTGACTTGCACACCCGCACTCGGAATTCTAACATCATCATGTTCTGCGTGCATACTTTCCGGTGGCCATTGCCAGCTTGATTCGCATCATCCTCAATCTGCCTGAACTTGAGGCTGGATCCAATGCAGGCTTCATCAAGTCCACACATTCTAACAAGAGAGCAGAGGAATACCACGGAATACCCCTACCCCCAACATTGCACACCACATTGAGGGAGTAAGGAACACTTGGAAGCCTAAACCTCAGGCCCAATCCACACTATAGGGCGAGGGAGGGAGTAAGGCCTAGCAATATCTCAAAACTGCATGTCCAGGCCATGTAAATTTCCGAGACTACACAATCATTGTTGATCCGCTACATCAATCCATACTGTTTGGAGAGCCAAGCGAACAACTGCTTTGGGGCTATCCTGTTTGGGTCGAAATATCATGAGATATCGCTTCCCAGCGCCTCTAGGTACCCGCACAAAACAAGTAATTGGAGATGGCTGCAACTGAAACGAGCCTGGTCACGCGCCAGCTCACAGCCCTGCAGCCTGCGCAGCCGGCAGCAAAAAAGCTAGAAGCCCACTCGGAGAAACACCACATCAAAGCTTTCTAGCTCACTCAAGGCGTACGTGGTTGACAGCTGATAGCAGATGACATGTCAAGTTCTTATTCCCGAAAGCGTTGCAAAGGGTTTTTCGGTGGAGGTAGCTGTCTGCAGGGTGGCTTGATGTTTCATTGATGAGGTGATGTGATCAGCTTGTTGTAACACACAAAGAGTTGTCAATGCCGACCAAAATTTCGAAGATGCTCAACGCGGGCGCGCGGACACGCAAGAGGGTTGATTATTCCGGGTAAAATTCTGAGGGCGCTCCACGCGGGCGTGCCCGGATACGTCGGGAACACTTGGAAGGCCGTTCATTCCAAGCAAAATTCTGAGGACGCTCCACACACAGGAGCGCGGGGGCACGCCGGGAACACGGAGAGGGTTGTTAATTGCAGGCAAAATTCAGAGGCCACGCCAGAGCATCCAGACGCGCCGCAAACACCGGGAAGGCTGTCGATTCTAGGCAGAAATCTGTGGATGCTCAACACTAAACTGTGCCTTTGGGGAGGGGTGGCTGCTTTGAAGCAAATTCATTAAGAGCCGCCAACCACCAAGACCGCACGAAACCTCACATCCTGCCATCAACCTCACATCCCATCCGATACCTCAGGGCGATCGTCACGGCGTGCCCGGACGCTCACGCGTGGAACGTCCGCAGAATCCGGTCTCCTGACAGGAGGGGAGCGTCTCACTGCATACATAGATGGTGGGGGATGATATGAGGTCGACGTATGAGGTGATGCAGAAGAAGCGCCGCTCACAAGGCACGTTTCGACCTGGGTCCGCCCAGAGATTCTAAGCGTTAGCTGTTGTTTTTTCTTTCATTGGCCGCCCTGCCTAAACCGTTGCTGCATGTTGCTGCTACGCGCGAAGTTAGATGGCATGTGCTCAGCCTGCCGACATTCACGAGTGCTTTGCTGGTACTGGCTTGTTGCCGTCCATTCATTGGCGATGCAGCTCGCGAGGGCCGCATTGGGGATGGCATCCGATAAGTCATACGCAACAAGGGCGAGGCACGAGAAAGACGTCTCAATTTCTGGAGCAGGGCCGGTTGGACACAGGGCGGATTGGGTGCCCATGAGCCTCAGCGTCCTCCTTTGCGTCAGGCGGGGCGGGGAAGCCATTGTGCGGAAGCGCTTGCAGCGTGGCCATACTTAAAGTGCAGACACCGTAGTGCGGCGCTGAATCGCGCGTAGGTAAAGCTGCTCCCGGCCGCGTTGCCAAAATCAATGGGCAAAATCAATGGGTAAGAATATTCCTTCCTGGTGGAAGGTGGTCGCCTTTATTTCCTGTGATTCCGGCTTGGTTGTCGCGTTCGTTTCTGGGGACTTTAATTCCAGAGCGCTGTGAAGAGTTTTTCCGTGGAGAGGGTGACTGTAGGATGTCCCAATTCTGTACCACGGAACTATGTTCGAGAGTTAATGACATGGATGGATCGAGTGACGGGGAGCGCATGCATACATTATGCATGGAGAGATTAACGGACAAATTGATGTTAGCTGTCGCGGTGCTCAATACCTCACTGTTCCAAACACTATCAAACGCTGTTGGGACAGAGGTTCTCTAGTTTTTATCCCGGATCTGCCATTTGTTTAGTGGAACCCTCTTGAAAGTGATTCTTTTCGAACGCAAGGCCTTTCGAGCCAAACATGATTGGTCATTTTGGAAATCTGAAGCTCGAGAAGCCAAGCTTCACCGCAAAAACAAGCAATCCCTTCTCAGAAAGCAAAAACAAGCATAAATGAATACACGAGCACGAACCCTAATACTGTTAATACGAATACAAACCACACCTTGAAAATTGTTTGGGGTTTCTACCTTTCATTAGTCATAGCATGGGTGCGACAATACAGTTGCCCATCACCAGGAAGCACTGCTGCAACCTCCGCCACCGTTGAACATCTGTCTCGGCGAAGAAGGTTGCCGGCCTCAGCAGCAATGTCCACGCGAGTCTCAACATGCACCTGTTGCCTGCAATCCTACAAGCAACCTTCGTCACATTACTTTTACATACTTTTACTTAACTTGCCGGGCTCTCCGATTCCGGCAGAGAGGAAACAAGTCCAAGTCCCATGCTGCCCCAACTCACGTAGTCGCCGCTTTGTCATCTCACGATCCTTGCGCGTGATTTCGTCCTGCGCGCGCTGTCCATGACCATGGAAGCCTGCTCACTGCCTGCTCACTGTTTGGAATTGCCTTCAAATCAAAGTTTATCAAAGTTTTCCATCTGAAATATCAAGAGCTGATCTGACCCGACATGTAGAATGTACAAATACACACCAGGCTGCATGCTTGCGCGCTTGACACTGAATCTCCCCGGTCTCCCCTAGCCCACCAACCTCGGCATGGTGCATTTCTGTGAGTGTCGAACGCTCCAAACTCTGAAGCCTGTCAAGCATAATAGCCAACACTTCCCGTAATCTCCTCCTCATCATCCGAGTCAGACCTGGTTGCTTCGCAAGCCTTGTTGCAAGTACTACTTGTGAGGCAGGACTTTGCTCGTGAAGCACGAAAAGGACAGTGTTTGCAGATTGTGGTCGTCTCAAAGAGATCCTTTTGCTCGGATGACAGCATGCTGCCACTGGGACCGTGCTCTTGGTCTGGCAGCTTCAGTGCTTTGCATCTGAAGCTGCGGGAGGCAGGAATGGCGCTTACCTTTCGGATCGCTATTAAACTCTGGTTTTGCAGCATTCACTGTCTTGCGTTGTTGTGCTTTAGGGGAATAATCTTGGTTGGTTTTTCTGGTGAAATTTTGGGTGTTTTTGTGGGTCTACATGCAGCAGATGGACAACATAGAGGCTGACGAGTAAACAGGCGCATGACAAGGTTGTGTGTGTAGGACACAGGTTCCCTGGGCCTGTTTTCTACGGGTGACACCGTGCCGCTTGTCTAGCTGGCTGGTTCCCTGCCATATCTCGCATATATCACAACAAGGGCGTCCCATGGCGTCCCAACACAACGTAGCAGGACTCATTAGGATCACCAGGACCAGGACAGGTATACAGTTGGAACACTATGGGTTCGGTAGCCGAAGTTGTATGTTCAAAATTCAGGGTCTACGGTTCTTTGCCGCTGTAATTTACAACTCCCTACAGGAATGCTCGGCCACGGGAGGTTCATCCTACACAGCTGTCACCAGGTCATTAGGCGGGTCTGCATTGTGCATGCGTGTCCTACGCAGAAAGTCTGCAGTCTGCATGCAGGAGGGCTCCAAGCCCGCATGAGGGCTCGATGATGGATTTCACCGGTTCTCCTTGCCCCTCACCCTTCAACACTTTTCAGACTCCACCAAGTTCGGTCTGCGTAGCCACTTGCCGCTGCTTCAAGGTGAGCTTCTTCCACATCCACTGGTTTGCCATGGGTCGCCTCGTAATGCTCGGAGTCCAAGGTTCCCTCATACAGCTCGACCTGAAGCACGTCTTCCAGACTCATAAGTCATAAGTTCCGACTTGCTGTTGCTGTGGCAACTTCTGGTTCCTCTCTTCCAGCCCAAGGTAAATTGTCGTCAGTTCCTCCACATCCCCATCAATAAAGGATCGCTCGCCAAAGGATTCCCAGGGGTAGAGTCCTGCTGAAGAACTGGGGGGGGGGTGGGTGCAGTTCATGTAGCCACTGCGGTCTGCTACCAAATGCTCGCACCTACCCATACCATCCCATACCGACGAAAACCGTGAACGATATGCCCGGCATCTTAAAGAGAATATGACCGTATTCCCAGTTGTCCGCTGATGTTGCGACCTGGCTCCATCCACCAGCAGCAGCATCTGAACTTCTTGGCGCTGGGACAGATCAAACTGAACCAAACGAAGGTGCCAGCCTTGGATCTGACTTTTCCTAAGGGCGATTGGGCACGCGAACATGTTTGTCAAAGATGCTGCAACTCATCACGGTTTCTTCGGGAAGCGGAACCACTTCAGATTACAAGCCGGCGCGTACCGAGAAGAAGCTGTTTTGCTGTCTGCGGGTGCTTCTCCGTGATGTCGCTCTGGAGTCGCTTGTAGATCTTCTTCAAATCGAACAGCGACTTCAATGCCTTTTGTTCGACTTTGTTCGAATTCCTCTTCGTCGAGCTCTAGTACTTCCATAGCCATGTCTTCGTTGCACGGCCTGATGTCCACATCTGTCTCACGAGCTTCTTGGGGTAGGTTAGGGGCGCTGCAGAACCAGCTCTCTAACAAGCAGGAGGCGCCGAGAAAAGCACTGAAGATCACTGAAGAACCAGTTGCTGTCGATGGAGGCCTTCCACCATTCGCTGCAGAACCTCTTGCTGTCCATGGAGGTCTCCCACCATTTTTCTTCTCGACCGGAACCAAAGACATCGGAAGCCTAGGTAGCTGCCCTGGGCTCAGACACAGCAGCTGGTCAGCACGATCCACATCCGGATCCAAGGGCTCATAGCCAAAGATGTGGACAAGCCAATCAGCTTCCTTGCCGCCCGAAGTTGATACAGGAGGCGCATGTCTTCCAGAGCTTGCACGTGCCAACTTTTCAAACTGCCTTGTGTGAGCTGCTTGACGGGAGCAGATGAAGCAGACAAGTATGGCTGGCTCTGGAATTTTTTTGGTGGAGAACACAGCAAGGCTGTAAGAAGCGAGGGCCGTTATATCCATTGAGGATTTGGGGCACGGCCGCTGAGCCAGGATCTTAATTCTTTCCAGTTTGAATCGGGATGTGAGACGCATACCACAATTGTCACACCACGCTTGCTGGCAGCCAATGTGCCATACGTGCCAGGGGTGTGTTATCTTTAAATGATTTAGAAATTCTCCTCTTGTGGCTTGTCTTGGTCCCACGGGCTTGGCCCTGGGCGGGATTGACAATAAAATGCCCACAACTCGTGGAAGCAAGTGTTGTTGGATGCGCAACATCTTGTCGTCGGTCCGGGTGTTAATTTGCTGATAGGTCGCATAAATATGCCTAAATAGCTTGCTTGTCTAGCCATGCTGCTCTTGCACCAGCTGCGTCATCTGCACGCCGAGTGGCGTTGTATGCCCGGAGCAGCTCAACTCTTCTCCAAACCGGTGCTCAAAGTTGTCTCTATCAAGGTGAGTCTTGACCCAAATCGGATACACCCACCTATCTACAGCTTCAGAAACCTCCATCCAAGGTCGGCGTTCAGAGTTCGGTTCTTGACCTTCCGATTGCAGAGGAGCCGCCTTAAATTTTTAACCGCGCCATACCGTGACGAGGGAATCGCAGCAAAAATGGACCTCTCCTTCCGTGTGGCGAAGCAGCTAATCAGGGCCTTGAGTTCCGCTCGTGGCACGGACTGTTTGTGTCCTTCCAGAAACCCAGCCCGAGCGCCAAGGCACTTCCAAGTACCATCATGGCTAAGGCCAACAACTGACACCCCCCAACTACAGAGCCTGCAACGTTTGTCGGACGAAATTTTGCCGCCACTGCCGTCAGTTCCATAGCGGTAGCCTTGCAAAACCACGCCTCCAACTCAAATACCAGTTTCGACAATGTCGTTTTCAGGGTTGCGGCGAGTATGGGATTTCAAGTGCGTCCATGCCGAGGGCGTAACAGTGCGCAACCCGTAGCAAGGGTAGTCCGATGTTTCAGCCTGCTGCTTCCGCTCAGGGAGTGGCGCACCATGTGTCTTATCTAGCTCAACGCATTGCCACAGCAGGTGCAGGAGGGTGGGATTGGGAGAACTACAGAATGGGCAAAACTCCAAAAGATGATTTTCGGATGAAGGGATGCTACCTTGAACTAGTGCATGAAGGGCTCGGATTTCACTGAAGTTGTTTAGTTTTCCAAGTGACGAGCAGCAACACTTAGGTCGGCCCCTTGTTGTAAGCCTTTTCCCCCTTTGGTGTTGGGCGGAGACTCAAGTAAATGGAAGGTGAACTCAGATTGTAAGAGTGGGTTAGATACATCCAGACGATAGTGGTTGCCAGCTGGGTGTGTTCAGGTGTCCAGGTCTGGCGTGCTCCGCTTCAAATCCCTGAGACGGCAAATCAGACCTGTCACGGGGCCCCTTGCATAGTGCCACAATACCGCCTTTTAGCACTGATACGTCTGTACGCGAATCTCCAAGATCTACGAAGATGTTCAGTCCACGACTGAAAAGGCAGTGATGGTATCGCAGAAACTACTAACTTGCTGCAGCAATGTTTTATGAAGGGGGTCAACTGACTAGTAAACCTTACGTGAGGGGGAGGATGGAGGCTCTTCCTTGCAGGTTCCGGACTTCAGGAAGCAACATACGACCTGAAGTGCAAACTAGTTTAGAGTTCAGGCACGCTGTAGCCAGCAGCTCGAGCCCCAGGCTGCGATCAGCTGTGCTCGCAGAAGCATGCAAATCACACAGCGCCAAATACTGCAGTAGAATCACAATATACGAATGTCTATTAATCTGTTACTTCTTTCTTTCACGGCTTGAATTCTTCTTGGGGCTTGAAGGAGTACTACTACTCCCCGGGGGCGCAGCTTGGAATCTCTCTTTCTTTCTTTCTTTCTTTGACGGTGGAATCTCTTTCTTCCTTTCGTGCGGGCTATGGAATCTCTCTCTCGCTCTCTCCGTTGCGCAGGCATAGCGTCAGCACTCAAACCAGTGGGCTGAGCCTAAGAAATGCCGGCTGCAAAGCGCTGCAATGACATCTGAAGCCTGTACATGATGGATTGCTGCGACCGGCGTAACAGAAAAGTAGCGCAGTAGAAGCCTACGAGTACCATCAGCTAGAGGTCAGCCGAGCGGATCAAAGCGCATGGCTCATGTTCGTCGCTACTGCCAAGGCTTCCCAGTCGTGGTCACCCGGGTGGCTGAACTCCAACCTTGATCAGTCCAAGTCAGTTATCACAGCAAACATCTAGATTTAGCATGTCCCTGCATGCACAAGCACTCGATTCTTTTATGTTCGTCCTCTGCTTTCCTCAGCCTTCTTTCATCCTCTTTCATTCCGCTGGCCGAGGCAGCTGATGATGCGACAATCTAGAGCAACCCGCGAGCCATTAATTGCGTCAACACTCTGGCAAGTAATCCAGTCTAGCCCCCAAACACTGCAACAGCGACGCACTTAAAAAAGAAGCTTCTGCCGAGCTGCAGGTGGCCTGGAAGCATGCAAAATGTGAAATAATGGACTCTTCACTACACTCATGCAAGAAGAGTGCTGTACCGATCCTGCGTTCCCTCTGTCTCGACATCTGATGTCGTAGCGACACGGTAGTCTTTGCCAATCGTCGTCTCCCGGATGCGAGTACCTGGCGGGCGCTGAAGCTTCCTAGCAGCACGAGTCCTGAAACAACCGTCTGGCGGTCAGAAGTTGAAACTACGTGAAACGAGACAGAATGGACGCTGCACGTCATTATGCACATCGAGCCGTGCAGGTAGCTCCGAGGCAGTTCTGGGCTATTCGAGCTGGTAGGACAAGTTGCTGTGAGCGGTGCTGCCGCTTCCGGTCGTAGCACTTGCCTGGGGCTGAACAACACGGAGATTTTGCACTGCAGGTGTGTCTCATTCCCACTTGTGCTCCATTCATTCCCTTCTGACTCGGCCACGTGGAATCACAGTCGTGCCAGGCAGAAAATTTACGACGATGCAAGAAACTTCCATGACAGCCTCCAAATCTGCAGGAAGTTCTTCTGTGTCCAGAGAGCCTCATGCCATCCGACGTTGTCAGGCCATCCTCACGGCAGGAGGTCAATGAAAAATCAAAGTTCGCTTGAACTCAATCCAATCCTAGGCCCTAGGCGGAGGAGAATCTGTGTCAAACGAAAAAATTGCCAAGGTACATATTTTGCATCGATGAGGCGAGGACTCTGAAGGAGCTGCGACCAGCTGGCCCGCACGAAGAGCAGCGACCTGTGCCGGCGATACAATATATCATATGACCTGGACCTGCAAACACTCACTGACACATATACTGACATGCGTGAACTCGAGCGCGCGCGCTCACGCGCTGACTTCGCGTTGTTCAACATCTGATTCCCAATGTCGCGTGCTAGTTCAGGTAGCAAGCAGCTCACGGCCCTGCGTCTCCAAACTCTGTGATTGCCACTTCCGGATTGATGCAGCATGACCATCACAACCCGGCACAAACGCTGCGCACAAAGCACAAAGTTTGCGTAAGCAAGCTCGGAAGGCAAAAGACAGGGATCTCCCGTGGACAAAATTTCTGTGAGCAGGTCTGACCATTGCATCTTTGTGAGCTCCCGTCTTCAGAGCTCCGCAACTCTTTTGACAAGAACTCGGGAAGAACGGTGTTTGTTTGGGCCCCGAATGCCCAGCACAGCGTCGGTGCCTTCAAGCGAGCACTGGGATTGTAAGCTGGAATACTGCTTGCTTTCCACTGATTTCCACCACGCGGGCCGGAGGTTTGCTTCCACTGCATGCGTTTGTCTTGCTGCATCGCCTCCTGGTACTGCTGACTTGCAGGTTGCGCTGATGCAAAAGGAGTTGTGCTTTCTGAAGCTTGAGATGTGGAAGGCTTAGAACAAACAAGGACTGGTCTAAAAACAGCCGTGAACTTCCAGCAAAACATAAATTCCACGAACATGGGGAGGCTTCTAAACTCAAAACATCTCAAAATAGGATCGCGGCATCAGGTCAATGGCAGAAACAGCCAACCAAGCCAAACATCTGCAGACCTCAACATGGGTAGCAACCATCACAGTAGAGACAGCAGTAAGCCTCAGTAAGCATCGCCGTGGGAAGAGTGACACGTGCAGCAGAAAGGACAAGGTCCAGAGGGCAACCACCTTGAAGGTGAGCCTCTTTGACAACTGCACAGGGCAGCTTCACCCATGCCTGTCGGACATCAACGAACCGCTGCCCTTGCACACCACATGGCAATACTGGCATACTCCTTACTGGCAGGCCATGACCTCACACAACAACCCACCAACCCACCAACAGCTCACCAACACGTATGACAGGGTCTGGACAGCAAAGCCACCATGGCGAATGCTCAGGAGAGTAGGGGCCAAGGAAGGATTTGTTGCAGCAAGCCTCCCCGACTTGGAGAGAACATAAGCAGACCTCTTACTCCCGCCTGTGCATTGGACGTGCACTGGACATCCGGCCGTAAAGGCACCACAATTGAGATAGAAGCTTCTCCAGACGGATGTGAGCAGATGCAACCCAGCACCAGACAAGGCGAATCCCACATGATTCAGGAGTCAAGATGCAAAGAGACCTTCCGAAGCGCATCGCAATCAAAGGGTTGTTTAGCATGATCCCCGAACCGAAGCTGAGGGGCACAAGACGTGCTAGAAACTGGCCTGTAGAAGAATCGTCGCGCGGCAGCGCTGGTAACGGCCACAGTCTGGCCATTCATGCCATCCAGCGCAACAGCTTGCCTGAACCAGCAATGGCTGAAAGCTTTCACAGCTGCATCGCTTCCCAAAAACTGCCAGCAAGTTCAGCCACAGGAACCGATAAGCATCAATGACGTCGTGCAGCTCCAGGAAGGGGCACGCCACCTGACCTGCATCATCGCAGGCTGCAAACAATGCTAGGCCCGGCTGCTGTGCTAGATTACATCTACCAGAGCAAAGAGAGCTGGACATCACACCCTTTATGAGCGACCAAACTCTGAAAGCAGCTCGTGTGAGATGGGTGCGCGATTCGTTGGGTCGGCCTGCCACGGCACCAATCGTGTCTGTGTCGCCGCCAAGGTACAACATTCGCTGCAGCCAGTCGATGCAAGTTCTGGCACCCACAGAACACCAAATGGCCATCATTGTCTGCAGGGAAAAAGAGTTCAGCATATCTGTTGGCCTTTTAACACAGCACACTGCTCTAACCATCTAGTCCTATCGAACTGGCTGGAGAATGTGATCAATCTGTCAGCTTCCACGAAGATCAAAAAAGGTCGGCGCTGTGGCCATGGCATTCATGCAATTATGACGGTGCTAAATTCTTTCTTCCTAAAGGATGCTGGCTTGACCAGAGATGGGTTCCAACTTTATGCTGACCAATTATCCACTCCGTTATGCGCAGGCACTGGCTTCAAGCGTCTTGCTAGAGTGCTACCATTTGAATGCAAGGGCATCTATGTACTTGAGATGGCAGGGTGCTTTTCACAAACCCTGCCGTATTCAGCCCTCGCTGACTGAAGCGGACGAGTATATCTGGGCGCCCTTCAACGACAAGTCGGCCCTGTGCCGCATCCTGCGCATCATGAGAACACTGCCAGGGCTTGACGAATGACTGCAAGCTTATCTTTCAGCTTTAGCCGGACACGATGAACGTTGTGCCAAGCTTCATCGTCAAAGTTGGCAGCAATTCCTAGTTTTTGTGCCATGCTGCTCTTCCAAAGAAATGCTTTGGCTCTGGCCGGGGGTGGTGCCGGGAGTCATGATACATCAGTTGCAGCTCAGACGCGCAGCATTTCTCCAAAGTACCCGAACGGTCCTGCCGTGGACTGCTCAAACAAAACGCTTGAACCACTTGAAGGTGCACCTCACAGCCGTGTTATATCTCATTCCCGTGCACCTGGATGCGTCACAAGCTCGGACTCAGACGGCGGGACGTTGCCCCTGCAAGAAGATACGCCGCAACAAGCGAAAGGCACCATTGAACAGGTAGCGACACTCCTACTGAGAAACTCCATGCACCAGACTCGAACGAGGAGATACTTCTTTGCTTCGGCATGAGGCCTGCGGCGACTGGAACATGAAGACCAGACCCCCTGTGGCCCGTGAGGGCATCCGGGACCAAGGGGCAGGGGGTTCCCCGAACAGCCCTCCACTCGAAGTGCGCAGCCCTCTCCTCCTTCATCAATGCCCTGCATGCAGATGAATCTGACCTGAAAAAACGGAAACTTAAGGTAAATGAATCAGCCTTGCGATTAGTGTTGCCCTCCGCTGTTCCTAGTTTTTGCGCAATCTGCACGTAATGTTAATGTTATCTCTGCACATGCCATATGCTGGCCAGCTCTGCAAAGCCAAACGAGGATTGTCCTGCCTTCTGCGAGAAAGGTAGCGGAGGCGGACGCGCGCTAGCGTTCACAGTTCCAAGGTGCATGTCCAAGGGTCTGGCTTGGTGATGAGCGTGTGCAGGAAGGAATTAGCGGTGTCAGCCTTAAAATGGCGCGCACACACACACACACACTGGCACCAAACATCTGAAACAAGTTGCCATACCTGCATAAGGAAGGTGCCTTGCAGTCGCCAGACCTAAGAAGCGGCAGTGACTGTGAAAGCGTGGTCAGCTCCTGAGTAGAAGACTAGGACTTCCACTAAGAACAAAAAGAATGATACAACGATACAAAAAATCAAAATCCACCGCAGCTGGGTTGCTCCAAGAACTCTCGAAACGCAGCACACGGGTAAACATATTTGTCCTGAATCAGGGCTTGCTCCCCAGCAGCCAACATTCGTCACATCTCATGCCGAGAGTCTGGAAGCTGGTCCAACCTTTTGAGGCCTTGCTTCCACGCATGGCTCTGCAGCAGGAAGCGTCCAATATCCTGGTTGTCTGTTTGTATCCAAGGCATGAAAGGCAGTGACACTCCGCAAGCATTTCCTCCCACCCCACTTTTGATAGTGCGCCAGTTCTGTGCCCGCTCAAGGGGCCAACAGGACATTTTAGGGCGAAAAAGCTAGCAAACACGGGTCTGTTCTGTCTTGGGTTTGGCTCGTCATCAATTTGCTGACGTGCTTCGGGAACGGGAAGACGCTGACACAAATCTGGCTTAGTAGCTAGGCCCGGTTCCCTGCAGCACATCTCCTGGGCGTTTCTTGTTCTGTTGCTGACTGCCATGTTTCTTGTCGCCAGACACATGAACGCCTTGGTGGAGTGATCACAACAATTCACGTTGGAACAGCGGGAACAAACAAAGCTAACATTTACAGCCATCCGTTCCGGAAAATCCGGCTTCCATTCCAAAGAGTTTTTCCTTGGATGCTGAGCTCTGTGATTTGGTTTTCGAGCTTCGACCAGGTTGGTGGAGCCAGAACAACAGTAATCCTTTTCATACGCCAGTGCTGCAGGCAACGGTGGCTGATTTGTAAAGCCAGCACTACGGGGCTGCGGCAGTTGGCTAAGACCTGCCTGCGAACCGTAATGAACCGTAGATGCTAAGCTCATGGACAGGTACCCTAAACCCAAAACCCCTAAGCCCTAAACCGAAACCCCAAACCCTAAACCGCCGCCTTGCACAGCTTAGGGCGATATGTCGGCCAATCAATGTTATCTTTAGTGGTACTCTGTCAATCTCTGTCATGCGTGTTTTCTGTCTCTTTGTGCACGGCAAGGGGCTAAGCCAACAACCCTGCTTTCATTTCTGGGTGGCAAGGGGCTAAGCCAACAACCCCTTTTACCTTCCTTCTCACTTGACGGCTACACAACCAACCGCCTGTTTCCTGTAAATTTCTGAAACTTTTGACGTGTAGTCAAAGCTCCGTTCTACAGCGCAAGCAATTTGTGTGAGCTTTTTTTCTGTGCTTGAGTATGCATGAAAACTTTTCGTGTATGCCACACTCTGTTACCAAGAGCTGCTGTGATTTAATTTTCCAGTCATGTTCCAAGAAATGAGACGCAAGGCACTGAGCGGCCCGTCACTGGCACCTCAGCCAACGAAGACGGCAAGTGACAGGGCTTGAAAACCTACCTGCAAAACAAGGGGGAGAGTGAACCTGGGGTCGTCGTGGCAGCTGGTGGCCCTCATGAGGATTTCCAGGGTCCACCACAGCAGCTGGAATCCGTGTTTGCATGTATGTGTTTTCCCTCCCTCGCTCTCTCTCTCTCTCTCTCTTTCTTTCAAGGCATTAAGAAGATCCGAAGATTTCCCCCGGAGCACAGCTCCGAGCCCGAGCTGTCCACAGCGGAGGTCAATTCGTCCCACCCAGCCGAACCGATGTGCTGCCCATGTTTCTCTCTCTCTCACAGCGACTCGGTTGACGTCAGCGCCGAACGTGCTCGTTCTCCGAACTCCGAACTGAGCAAACTACAAAAGCTGTACTTTACATGCACACAGACCTCCATGGCAAAGCAACTTTACAGAGACCTCACATGATGAGCCCAATCATCGGATATCTCTTCTACTGTAAGCTGCGGCATTCTCAGCGTATTGTGATAAAAGACCTCCCACTGTAATGCACATCCATGTTCAGCAATGACCGACTGGGAAGCGAGAACTTGAAGCAGGAAAACATCACCATACAGCATGAGAAATAATGGAATGAAGCGAGTGAAAGCCTCCTGCACGGTACCCCGCAACGAGAGCTCCATCCACCCCGACGTCTCACATAACCATCGGAAGCACCAGGCATCGTCACGGATGTTACGATCAAACAGCACTGCCCTGAACCACGCTGTTGTCGCCAGAAATGGGTCTCTCCACCTCAACCAAGTGTCACGATGGACAGGAGGAGGCTCCGAGACATTGATTCCGTGCTCTTGAATTAAGCACCCAGGGAAAAAGGACAACCACTCTTCTTTATCCACGTAAAGATTGGACAAGGTCTCCAAATTCAACGCAGGGCATCCAAAGATTCGTCTACACATACGCACCACCCACCGCTGACAGGTACCGGCAGGCCCACGTCGTTGTTGGCTCATGGAGCAGAGAAGTAAGTTCCTGACGAGCCAGGTGATCC
>CAJNIZ010005891.1:127883-143859 GCA_905231905.1 Symbiodinium pilosum | reverse complement strand
TCAGAATCGAAAGCTGGATGTTGAAATGTAACTCCCAAGTAACGAGCCGTTTCCCTCCACTGACATTGATACAGCACATGAGTAGGTGGAATGCAAAGGCGCCCCTGATGAAGCATACTGGATGTGGACATGACAGTTGTTTTGCCCATATTCCACCGTAGTCCATACTCGGCGAACGCCTCGACAACCCACGGTATTACGCGCGCGGCAACCTCCCAGGAGTTGAAGACGAGCATGCAGTCATCAATGAAGGCCCAAGCCCCAACCTCTCCCGGGAATTGTCGGTCCCACTCTGCATGAATGCTTTGAAAATGTGCTCAATCAGTATGGCGAACACCTGGGCACTGTGACTGCCGCCTTGAAGGATTCCTTTAGTAGGTTTCAACCCCGTAGCAAGGCCGTGAAAACTCAAAAGTAAGCAATGAGAAGAGATCTCGTGCATGAGCCGATGAATCTCCGGGTATACGTGCTGGTCCGAAATTCGGAAGAGTGTATCACGAAGTTTGTCCCAATTGACAGAATCAAAGGCAGCCTCCACAGCAGCAGAAACCCAGACAGAATGAGTGAGTTGCAGGGAGTCCCATTGTAGCCGATTCGCTGCCAGGAATAATGCATCCAGCAGTTGTGATCCCTGCAGCCCTCCCTGTTGATACTTTGGGGGTTGCCATGAAGCCTGCACACGCGAAACCAAGAGTGACATGAATAGTTTGTGAACACATTCCATCAACGCAATCGGCCTCATTTGCTTTTGGTTCACATACGTGTTGCAATTTTGGCAAGAGAACCATCACCGCTATCCGCTGCGCTGGCAATGAAGATCCCTGATGAAGCAAGGTGTTCAAATGGTCTGTGACTATCTGGGCTCCCTCATCATGTTGCATCACCGCGTGGAGAAATTCAACAGACATCCCGGACATTCCGGAGCATTTGTTGGTCTTCATGCGCTGGACTCGTGTTTTGACCTCCTCCTGCGAGAAAGGAGTCGCGGGAGGAAACGCAGGTGCATGTGCGCAAGACCGAGACATCTGAGATGGTAAGACAGTGTCTGCATTGAAGCGATGGGTGAAGTAAGCCTGAACTTCTTCTGCGAAACCTTCAATGCCAGAAAAATGCCGGAAAGCATCATCATAGCGATGGGTTCCCCCGTGATTATCACCACGCCGCAGGAACTTAGTAGCTTCATGATCCTTGTTAGCAGCTCTGGTCAAGAGGTCTTTGTACCACACATCGCGATCAAACTGCCGCAGCAATAGAATCATGCGGGTGAGGGCAGTGCGCTCAGTAGGATCACGGCACAGCCGACGATGCATGCATAGAGTTTTGAGCGCCTCTGAATCCCGATATCGTCTAGAAGGTGCCCGAAAAGAGCATTGCTCCGCTAGATTGCAAAGTAGCTCCCATTGACCCTCACTCGTCATGGTTCGGAATGTTGCACAATCAGGCCATGCTGCCTCCAGCTTTGCAGTGGATACCCTCCATCGACCACATCTGGTGCTAGGTTTGGGGAGTTTACCGTTGACTCTTTTGGGTGTAGATGTCAGGGTAAAATCATACATGACACACGCATGGTCAGATTGGATCTGCGCTGCCGAATGTTCTACACCCTGCAAGTGTGCGGCATTGAAAACAGGCATGGTCCGGTGTGGCTCCGTGCCCCAAGCTCCTCCAACGAAAAAGTAATCAAGAATACTACTGCGAATGGTACCGAATCTGGTCGGAGTGTCTGGGACAAAGAAGCAACCGCCTTGCAAGATCAAAGGGATTGCCAGCGCATCGTGTCTAACGCTCCCAGGCTTGCAATTCCAATCTCCACTAGCCAGGATGTCATACTGTGAATACTTTTGTACAATAGAATTAAATTCGTCAACTGCTTCTTGGAAGGCAGCATCACTATCACCTGAATGGGGAAGATGAATGGAGAGCACCAGTGATTGGCGTTTACTCTTGGCATTGAGGAAGCCCACCCCAACAACTCTCTTGCCCATCAAAGACAACCTGACATGATCAACAATATCAGCATCGATAGCAATCACCTGTGAGAGATGCGCGTCCGTATTGCCAGCAAAAACTCTGTACTCATGCATGTCTGAATCCAACCCAAAAGCTAGCTCCTGCAGCTCATGGGCCTCACCCCTTGAGGGGACGAACAAATCAGACAGATTTGGAATTCCACCCACTTCCTGTAGCGTGATGATCTCAGGGCTGTACTCTAATGACATCCAATCAGACACGTGTTGTATCTGTTTGCCTTTGATGTTCCAAGTACAAACCTGCACTACCATAAGTGGGTTGCCATGGCTTCGGCCTACGTCAGATGAATGGGGTCACTGTAGGTGGTGTAAAGCAGCCTCGATCTTTCGTTGCTCCTCCCCCGTCATGTTAGATATATGCGTGAGGTTAAAGTGGATCATAACGTTAGCCTGCATGGGGTCGGTGCTGAGCGAAATGACATACTGTCCATCTGAAGCACCAAGCACCAGAGGATCATCTGCTGCCACCCTCTTATTGCCAAGCCAAATGAGCCCCTTGGACCACTCCACCTCAAGCTCAACTTGGCTGGAAATTTGAGCGAGGAACTGCTGCAACCTGATGTTAGCTTGCATAATGCAACGGTTGCGCATTCTGACAGCTTTGGGCTTGCTTGCAGCAAACCACATCTTAACTGCAGATTGTGCATCAACCGGAAATTTCTCACGCAGCTGGTCTCGAATGCTTTGGTACCTGTCATACGCAGATCGATGTTCTTCTTTCTTGAGATACATGTGACAAATGCGGCTGCGCTTGCCATAGACCGTGAGCGAATCAACCTGTAAGGGTGGGACATGCCTTTGGATGACCGCCTCAGCAGCACGGAGAATAATATCCCGTTTGGCGCCGTCCTCCCACTCGCCAATTATGATGCGGTTGTAGTCCGTCTGGTTGGCATGGGGGAAATCCAGCGGGGGTCCACCATTACCAGGTGCTGCAACACCATTAGCGACAGGTTGCTGTTGTTGTCCTTCTGCCCCGTGATTGTCTCTTGGAGGTAAGGGGTTGTCAGCCGAAGTCGACCTTGCCTGGTATCCTCCGTTTGAAGAAGTATTCCCTGAGGCACCTGGTGGAGAAGGGCCATGGTTGGTGGGTAGTTGCATCTTCTGTAGAGTGACTTCCAGCTTCTCAAGTTTATCCTCAAGTCGCCTAAGAATCCAGAGATCAGGCCGTTAAATTGGTTGAACTGTACTGCAATGTGCTCCTTGAGCTCACCCACCCAAGAAGGAATAGCACCCATTACGGCCAGTTGCCCCTCGTTAGCAGCAAGCAGTTCATCCAGTTCAGCATCAGCATCACCATCCGAGCCTTCTTTGAGAGGACTTCTCACAGGACTACTAGGTTCATCCAGTACTACCACACCACCGATAGCCGGTGGCTCCGACATCACCCTTCCGAAGGACTACTCACACCTGTAAGTCGAAAAACTTGAGCCGTAGCCATTGTTTATGTCCCCATAATGCGCACGCAATAACCATAGCCTACCAGGTATCCAAACACATCGGGGCACACCTGTCGGTTTCCATGCTTCAATTGGGGCGTGAGAAAACAGTACATCATACTCGCCATGCAACTTGGACCTACTGGCAGTTGTCGACACCACACCCTGTAACGGCAGCAACAACAGCATGACTGATTGCCCTGGCGCTTGATCGGTTGCAATGACTTCACAGCATTCCAACAAAGCTAACAAGGCTAACCGACCCCCACAACGATGTCCCATAGGACTGGAAGCTGCAGGGTTGGTTCAACTTGCTTCGGATTCTTGGCATCACTCGAGCTGTTATCTCGCCGTCTCACGCACGTCTAGGTGCAAACCCCTGACTCAGGCCCCCGACTAGCCCGGTACTCCCTAGAGGGGAACATGACTCACTACGAGCGCTGCATGAGACACCTGCCGGTCACTTTATAGGCACTTTCTTTCTTTGTCTTTTTTCAGGGCTATAGGGGAGTCCTAGGACACACTCCCGAGGCACAGCCTCGAGCCCGCGGGCTGTCTCCGTCACGCGCAGTCGGCACTACCAGGAGGCTCCATGTTCTGTGCATTCACCGCTCCTACGCAAAAAAGGAAGTCACCCGCGTGCGCTGTTACAACAAGACACCCCCGCCGGCAACCACAAAAGTGGCACGGCAAATGTACTTCCATCCTTCTCAAGCACTGCAGATGAGGTGGACACAGTCTGTCAGAGTCTCATGACGCATACGAATACGAATAGGCACTCTCCCTCTCTCTCCATTTCTCTTCAGTTGGCCGCCCCGCCCACGTGAGTGAAAATTCAGAAACTTCGCGAACCACAGTAGCGCATGCCAACGCGAAAGGACATCGAAAAATCCAAGGGCATTTGCTTTGGGTGCCTCTCCTGGTGAATCATGAGGTGTTCAGAACTTCCTCACCTTTGCAAGGAATGCAACGATTGGTGGCTGAGCTCCTGTTGGCTGCGGGGAGCTGAGGGCTTTGTTTTATGGGGTAAGCCCCGCTTCCTTGTGAAGCCACAAAGGAAACAAGTGGGCACTGAATGTAACCGCACAATTACAAGCACTGGCCAACAGGACGATGATTTCTGGCTACTCATCCAACTCCGCAATGTTTCTTGTCGGTGGCGTTCGCTCTCTCCATCCTCCTCCTTCCCTTCTTCCTCCTCCTTCCTCCCCTCCTTCCTGCCCGTGTTCTTTTTCCTCCTCCTCCGTGCTCCCTCCTCCTCCCCCGAGCAATGGGAGTGCCTGCAAATGGAACATTTAACAAGTCTGGAAAAAAAAGAACCCACTTCTTTGAAGGGCTTTTGAGTGAGCATCCCTACCGCCTTTGCTTACCTTCTACCCTCTTTGGGGTAGGCTTACGGTGAGCAGTCTCTACCGTTGGTTGCCCTACTCCCCCTGCGCACGTAGGGACCCAGGAAGAACCGCAGCGTCTCCTTGCTCGCAGGGTGAGGTACCAAAGCGCACAGAAAGGGCACTTGTAACTTTGGCGCGGGGCCCACGACCAGACCCTGAGTATGGCGCATCCTGAACACCCAAAGGATTGGGAAAGAGGTGTCCTTACAGAAGAAAAAGTCACTGAAACCCCTTCCTAAGCCAAAACCCCGCAAAAAGAGCACAACTTACCGAGGGTACGCTACAAACTCGGCCTGCAGAGTGTGAATGTAGCCTAGGACTGCAAAATTGCGCAATAACTGCTTTGGGACGGGAAAATGAGCCATGCCCGCTTGCTGGCGGGGTGAGGGTGAGTGATCTCTGCCCTACTCTGTCATTAGTCAAGCAGGGCACGGGGTTTCCCAACCCCCGAGAACATAACTACTGCCCGAACCCAGGCCTACAAACCTATTGCTGAGGCTGTTGACAGACCAAAGGTTGTATGGACATTTTAGCTTTACCCTCCTTCGAATCCGCACACACTGAGACCACTTCTGCTGGGCAGTCCTTGCTTCCACGGCATCGTTGTAACGGGAATGCTGTGGTAGGACTCACCGGGGTCAAGAGCGAGCCAAAACAAGTTTGCCAGCGCAGAAAGGGGAAAGGTGCCTCAAATTGCAACTTGACCACCTGCGCAAAATAGTTAAAAAGGATTGGGCGTCTTTCCCCTCACAATGGCTGGTGCTCCCATTGACATCCTGCTCACAAAGACAACCCTAACCCAACTGCAAGAAACCCCAGGGCCACTCTACCAGTGAGGATGCTATACTCTACTGGTGGCCAGTGGGTCCCCCTCCAGTGGGTCTTCACTTCATGCCTTGCTTCCGGAATGTTGTCTACCCCTGTGAGACACTCAGCCCGGGACAGTGGTTACAGGCATGGCCTTGAAGGCCAGGGTGAGCAGCTCGACCCTCGCACCCATGGCTCAATCTGGCCGTAGACTTTAAACTTTAAACAGGGGGCCGGGAACTTCTTCACCGAGGGCCTCAACCCGGCTCACAATTCCACACTGCACCGACCTACTATGCAAGCTTCATTCTTGGGCCGATACCTTAAGCCATCCTCCTCCCCCTTCCTTCCCCTTCCTTGCCCTCTTCTTCCTGTTCCCACTCCACTTCCGTTCCTTCTTCTTCTCACTGCTTTACCTGCCTCTACGAGGGAGGCCGGGGCATTGCCACAAGCAGGCATGGTCCGTCGTCTAAGGTCAGCGGCACTGCTGAAGACCCGGCTAGCGGTCGCACCAGGAATAAGCTTCCCGTTCCTTCTTCTTCGGCCCTACGGCCCTCCCGGCGCGCAGCGCCGCACCCCGCGTTGGTCTCAGTCCGGTCGGTACTCGCGAGGCCCGATGGATGTTTGAACAGCAGCCAATGCTTTTGCCAAATGTCACACATAACTATAATGAATACCCCTCATCCCTCCCACTGGCTTCCATTCTTCGGTCCATCCTTCTCTACGAGCTGTGACACTTCTGTGCGACTGTGCTGACCATCTGCCCCGTACCAACACATCACAGGATTCCAAGCTCCACAACAACTACTCAACCATGCAATGTCCACTCAGGCGATGTTCCTCGCACCTCACACGCTACTGGTGTGGTGTGCTTCCCGTTCCTGTCTTTCACTCTCTTCTTCTGCGCTCTATGCACAGACTTCTTCTACGCGCTATACGCAGTCCAGAGGACTGCGCGCAGGCTACGCCCACAGAGCAGGGTATCTGTACACATCCAGAAATGTCCCGAAAGCCTTGCGAAGGACACACTGTGCCTTTCCCCGTCGCCGTCTTCTTCTTCTTCTCCCCACACACGTGTATTCCCCAGCTTTGTCTTGTAATGACTTGGCTCCCACTGCATCTTGAAGAAAAATTGTTCTCTGGCAGAGGAAGGTTCGCGAATGAAGCCTTTTCCCTTTATAACCTCAAACCGCACCCTCGACCCCAGCAACCAAGTTCTGACCCCAGCATCATTCGCCCTTGCCTCTCATTGCCGTCCCAAATATACTAAGGAGCTTCACCGCAATGGATTATTTGTGCACATGATCCTAAACTTCCCTATGCATCGCGGCTTTGCCAAATTGCTCGTGCGCACTTCGCCGTGCATTGCGCCATCTTTGGCTCCTTATTTCCCGCTGCCTTTGCCAAGTCAACCCCACCATAACAACGCATTGCACCTAGCTCACACCCGCACTGGCTCAGGGCTCAGCGAATTGCATTGTTCGGTATGTTTTTGTTTCCAGGGCAGGCTTTGCTGCAGGCTTTTCGGTGCACATGCTGAATTCCTTTTTCATAATTCTTTTCAATTCTGTCATCACTGCACCAGCTCTGTAACGGGCTATCTCGAGACTGTTCTGTTCACTGCTCTGCCTTTCCTCACAGCAACTCACATGTTGCACTTATGTTTCATGATATAGCCAGATAGGCCTCCATGCTGTTGGCTGCCACGTCGATTCCAAGCTTGCTGTCGGCCGCCTCCAAGAATTCTGCTATGTCAACCTCGTGTGGATGGGTCGGCCTGTATCTTCTTTCCCTCGTTTCCTCAGTATCTACACGACCCATCTTTGCAGCTGATGTACCGTGTGTTTTCTACTGGGCTAGCGGGCTCAGCCGGCTTTGTGTTCGCATGCCACGGCCAATCCTCTTTCTTTCCTTGATGTCCTGTTTCTCCTTTTGCGTCGCGATCCAGTCTTGCAACCCATCCGAGTCAATTTCTCCAGCTCCGGAGGTTCCGGCAGCACGATCTCCTCAGCTGTTCCGTCTTGCGATCCTTCCATGTCTTCTGTCGGCGTGTGGCAAAGCATGTTCGGCTCTGGCTCGCCCTGCCTCCTCCCTATTTCTTTGTCTAATCAGCAGCTCATCCACTCCGTTGGATTCATCGACCCTCGCTGATTCCGGTGGGCATTTAACTTTTCTTCCTAGATTTTTCTCTCACCCTGTAGTGGCTGTCTGATCTTCCCTTTGTGCCGCGGTCGTCTGTTTCCCCGTCTCCACTTGCTGCGGCGGCGGCTCCTGTCAGTAGTGAGGCGCTTTGTTTCCCATTCCCTGTAGGTTGGGTACTCCCTTCGGTCGAACTTTCTTTCCCTTTTTCTGCAATTTTTCTTCGACAATATCCAGACTGTCCGCATCCTCCTTCTCTTCCTCCCTTTGTCGCGCTTCCTTTGTCTCGTTATTTCTTTCCTTCTTGTCCGCAGCGGGGACTCTATGTCACTGCACTTTACTGCGCGCCCACTCAAACTCTCGCTCGCAGTCTTCTTCTTCTTCTATAGGCTACGCAGCATCAGAGGTGCTGCGGGGGCGAACCCCCAGCGCGCGAGGTTCAGTCAGGCGTCGCAAGGAGGCTCTCGTGTTCACCGGATTGTTACATAAGAGAACCAATGTTCTTCTACCCGTCCCCCCCTCCCTATCCGGTGCACTTCTCCTATTTTGCCGGAAAATGGTCGGGTTTCCTACCTCCGAAAGAAATGGAGCCGAGGAAGGTTAAGGAGTGATTTTCCCTTACTGCCGATCAAACCCATACAGAATCCATCACTCCTTCCTGCGTCTCACTGCTCCTGGCGCCGGGTGTCCGCTTTTTTTTACAAGGAGATCTACATGACATTGTCCCGCTTACTCCGCTTCACAGGTATCTCGAATCTCCTCCACCTTGCTTGCCTCGAATTTTCCTCTACCACACTGCACTTCCAATTACCTGCTTCCCTCGTCCTAAGGTTAATTTCCATCGGAATACCCATCCCCACACTCCCCGCTTCCCTTGGACTTGGGCTGCGAAAACTACACGCTGGATCGTTAGGGTCTCAGTAAGCCAGGTTTCCTCATCTTGTGCGGAGAATTCCCGGCAGCATGCCGAATTCACTTCCCTCCCCTTTCTCAAAACTTAAAATTCTCAATGTCTCAGTATTGCCGGTTGTCCCTCTCCAGTAATTTCATAAGGTGCGTCACGTACGATGCTGTCACGGTAACCTCTTGCAGAAATCTCTTTCCTGAATTGCCTCAGCTATGGTGTCCCCATCTCGCATTGTCTTCTTTGTACTTCCCACCTGTATATTGTTTGTCGCCATGTTCCCTCTGCCAGTGCTCGTCCTCATCTTCTCGCAGTGTTGCTTGCTTTGCCTGGACCTTGTTGTGTGTGATCCCTTCTCCAAATACGTTGTCCAGACTTTGTAGCCTCTTTGCCAGTTCTTCTTCATCTTTGTCCTTTTGGTCTTCGCTCCAGTGTGCTTCCCATCGCTTACGGTGCGTATCTTCCTTCTGCCGCCAAAGCACCAGGTAGGTTACCTGTTCCAGTTCGACTTGGCTCGGCTTGTGTTCTGGCTCCGCTGGCTTCGTCGTTCGATTCCATGTCCAATCTGGCTCCGGATTTCTCTCCTTCTTGCTGTCTTTTTTCCTCGTCTGTACCTATTTCTTCTGCGCTGGCGCCGCCTTCAATGGGTGTCTCTTCTCCTGGCCTCATTGGCGATGCCGGTCTCTCCCTGTTGGGCTGGTTGTCCTTCCATTCCTTTTTCTGAACCTCTGTTGTTCCAAGCTCTGTCTGCACCGCAATCTCTTTGCGTGTCTGTGGCTGCAGGTTCCCGCTTCCAGTTGGCGTGTCGTCCTTCACCCTCTGTGGTGCTTTCCTGGCTTCCTCCAGCTTGGCCACTGCGTCGATTTTGCTTTCGTCCACTCTCGCGCTGGCGGGTGGCGGGACCATCTTTCTTCTTTCCTCCTGCTGGGTCTTCTCCTCCTTCTTTTTTTCCTTTGTGTTCCCGCTCAGGGTGGTCTTTTTGGTCTGGTTGTCCTCCTTGGTTTGCACTTTCGTATTCTCCATCTGCTGTCCTGTTTCCCCTTTGGGGGCTTTCCATCCCAGGATCTCTTCCACCATGTCCGGCGATTCCCTTCTTTGTTGGTTCACTGTCATTGCCTCAGGCTTCTTCCCTGTATCTCGGGGTCCTGGCTGCTTCTTCCTCGTCTTTGTGTCTTCTCCTTGGTGTTCTCGCGTGCGCTTTGTCGACGGTCTAGACTGTATGGCATTCGGCGTAGAGCTGGCTGAACTGCTTGAGCTGCTTGAAGACGGATTGTCTCCCTTTTCTTGGGGTCCTTCCTCTCGGGCCTGTTCCGCATCTTGTCTCTGCAGTGCCAATTCCAATAAGAGACGGTGCCGTCCCTTGATCCCTCCGCGTGCCGCTCTTTGCATTTGTGCTACCGTAGCTCCTGCCACATAGCGTGCACATTCCTTTTGGTACGTGTGGCTGCCCTTGGTTCCTAGTGCGCACACTACACAGACTCCCGCCTTGGTTCTCCTTGATCCCTTGCTGTCGAGCTGGAGGAATTCTCTGGATGGCTTCTCTCTGTTTTTGCGCCTCCACTTCCAGATGACCGCTCCCTTGTTTGCTCCGCTCCTTTTCCATTGGTGCCATCTCCTTTGTCCCTTGCTGTCGAGGTAGAGGAATTCTCTGGCTGACTTCTTTCTGTCTCTGCGCCTCCACTTCCAGATGACCGCTCTGTTGTTTGCTCCGCTCTTTTTCCCTGTCCAGTTCCCACTGAGAGTGGTGTGCCGCGAGTATGAGGCTCCATGGCAAGTGCGTTCAAACTTCCTTTATAACCTCTAAACCCCCCTCCCTCTAGCAGAAAAATGCAGCTCCCCAACACGCTTCTTCCTTAGGTCTCGGTTTCTCTCTTTCCTCCTGTGCACTGAGGGGGCTCGAGATACTCCCGTTTGTCTGAAAAAGGGGCTGCGGCGTATGGCCTCAAGCCACCCCCAGCCAGGGCGCGTCCACCCCCCACAGAGGGGGGCCGGCCTTGACTGCACCCCACAAGGGAGGTGCGGCGGATGACTTGAGCCAAAATGGCTACGGTCTCTCTCTCTCACTCTTCTTCTTCTATAAGCTATGCAGCATCTGAAGATGCTGCGGCGGCGAACCCCCAGCCCGCACACGTCCGGCATCCTTCTTCTTCTTCGGGCAGCATCGTTCTCTCTCCCTCTCTCTCGCTGTCTCTCTTCTTCTTCTTCTGCCAGCGCTAGGGGAGGCTGCCCTCCCCCTCGCTGTCTCTTCTTCTTCTTCTTCTCACTGCTCTACCCCTCACTAGGTGAGGGGCCGGGGCAACGTCCCAAGCAGGATGACGATCACAGCGTCGCGACTGTCGCTCTCTCTCTCTCTCTCTCTCTCTGCCCTCGGGCTGATACTTGCAGGCATGCAAGCAAGATGATTGGCCAAAGCCTGCCTTGCTGCTGCGCAGCTTTTGCTGGTGAACTGCACCTGATTTAAGACGCACAGCCAGAAACGGCAGAAAGGGAACAGTGAGAGGCAGAGGCCGCATCTCTCCAAGGCCACGACTCAGGAGCTCAGATAGCATATCGGCTGCCACAGTTGCTGAAACCTAGCGGAAGAGCCACGGGCACTGACAAACGCTGAAGTGTGTCGCTAGTTCCACGCTTGCAGTGCTCTCTACAGCATGCACACCAACCCACACATGTCAGGTACAGGCCTCGCTGTGAGTGCAAGACAGAATCTGTGCCGCGCGTCCTGCGCAAGATGCAAAAGTCGAATCCGTCAAGTCTCCATGGCTTGAAGTGATGTAAGAGCAGCTCTTGTAGCCCATACTTATGTCCCGCACCAGCCATCTGAAAAAGCACCTTAGCTGCTGCACCGCCATGCTGGTTTCAGATTCTCAACCGCAACAAAAATGGGTCAGGCCTGCGGCGTCATGCTCATCACGGCTCCATTTCCAAACGAAGGAACACCACCAGGATAATCGCCCTTGCAGTGCTCCTGTGCAATACTTTTGAATCCATACGCCTTCAAGGTACGGAAACGGCGATAACATGGCAGACTTTTCCTAAAGTTCCTAGAGGAGCCAGCGCCTGGAACGTCTGCCACCTTTCAGATGCGAGATACTCGCGATACTAACCCCCCCTCCACTTAGTGTCCAAGCACTCTATGATCTATGAAGCTCCTGAGCGAATCTGAGGAAGTCGTCCTTCGGAGGGAGTCAAATGACTTTCTCATCAAAGCGGGATGGCAAATGGCAACACACCTACAGCATCAAACGTCAGCTGAGGTTCCGTGGGCCAGTAGTCGCTATCTGGCTGGTACAGTTCTATTTTCAGCTGACCTGCGGGCATCATGTAGACGTGGAGGCATGGACCAATCTCCGTGCATGCTCATTTGCTGTCAGCAAGTAGCCTAGTCGATTGCCACGCGTTGGCTTCAACAGGTCTTTCCTGCCGGACAGCCACTAGCAACTTGAGTTCTCTCGATAATCTGAAAACCTGAGGGTGCAACATCTCTTCAAGCATGGAAAACATGGCAAGCCCTTTGCATGGGGCTACAACCCACGCCCTGGAACCTGAGGTTAAAGCTAAAATTCCTCCGAGCTGCGTATGGCCACCGTAGCCTTGAAAGAGTTGGCCGCCGGCGCCATGGGCCCACGCCAAGTACTCCTGCATCAAAGCCTGGCACAATCGCGACGCATAAAATGTAATGTTGGGCTCGCTTTAATCTTAGGGCCCGCCCCCCTAACAATAGGGCCCCCAGAAAAATGGAAGTTAGACGTCCTGAATAAGGGTCCCACGGTACTGAGGGCCCCGCGAGGGCTTGGAGATTATTTTGAAAGGGATGGTCTGGATTCGGTCCCGTATTTTTAGGGCCCAGAAAAACAAAATAGATTAAACAGGACCTTCCCAACAATGGCCAGATCCTGAATAGGCGGCGGCGAAAACACATCAAAGAAGGTCTCTACGCTAAGTGAGTGCAACATTTCGCATGCTGAACCAGATTCTACATGTCAACGCTCCTCAAAAAGTCTGTTCTCCGGCACTTTCGCGATGCCACAGGTCCACACAACCTGCTCCAGCAAGCACAAAACTTGCAGCATACCGGGCCGTGTCATTTTAGGAGCAGATCAGTCCACGCCAAGGCCTTCGCAATAGCATGCATCTTCAGATCGGTGCACACTGTGTCATCCGAGAAGCTTCGATAGAAAGGTGTCCCTGTCAAGGCCGAGCATCAAAAACGCAACAAATCGTGCTGTGTAGCGTATAGTTGGCATGCGCTAGCTTTCGCGGGAAGGAAGAGAATCATGCTGCCAGCCTGATCACAGAAAACTGATCCTGAGAGCTCCGCCACCACCACCGCCACCGCCACCGCCACCGCCACCAGCGCCCAGAACCGCTCAGATAAGGTAACACACCTGTAGATAATCCACGGGACAGGCTTGAACAAGCCCTAACCCCACACTACGCGCCGGGACCCCCTAAACCCAGAACAACCCCCGTCCATAATTATGCGTGAAGAACACTAATTAAGCCCAAAACCCTGAACAACCCCACACCCCAAAGAACCCCAGACCCTCAGCCCTCAACCTCTAAGGCTTGAGAAACGAAAACAAATCGCAAAACCCTAAAGCTCAACCCGCGATCTGATGTGTGGCTAGGCATGATCTGATTGTTGCCGCCTACAGATCTGAGCCGCAGCTACGTCTGACCCGTAGGCACGTGCAATCTGATTCGGTAATCCAGTTTGCGGCGTTGATCCGTAACTATGCAGATCTGTTCGCATAAGGTTCTCCAGAGCCGAGACAATCACACCACCCGGGCGGATGGCGGTGGGATGGTGAGTGGAGCAGTCTAAAAACAGATGCTTCCAATAAGCCCACAGAGAAAGCATACGCCTGAATGAAGAACCAGTCTTTTTGGGCTGGGCTAATGTCCTGGAGTCCTAAAAGCTTCGAAATGATGAGACTGGCACAAGATCTAGTGTAGTGTGGACAGCAGTTGAGTAATGACACCGTCCTTCCCACATAGTTCTTAAGTTAAAGATGGCTACCCCGAACCCCGCTACCACCACAGCCACCGCCACCGCCACCAGCAGCACCAGCAGCAGCCCCAGACCCAGCCCCAGCCGCCCATTCATATTTGAATATACAGGGTATTTAGCAATAGAAAAATGAGGAGAACAGGAGCCAAAGATTTCAGGATCCCCCTTCATATCTGTAACACATGTAGCAAGCATTCGCAATGAATGTGCGCAGCCATGATAGCCCTGCTCCGTGCTATCCGTCGGGGAAAAGTATGGGCCCACAACAGCCCAATTTCTAGTAGTTACAATCAAAGGAATGATGGCAATTATAACCACAATCGTAACAGTGACGCTGATGATGGTGATAGTAGAATAATGGTAAGAGTAATAATGATACTATCAACGACAATAACTGTAGCAAAAACATGCAAAAACATGACTAACTGTAAAATCAGCGGTAGAAGTATAGTAACAGTAGCACTGCCAATAGTGAAGATAAAAATAGTGGCAGTAGTTGTGATAGTGGTGCTAGTAAAGATAGTACCAACAATAACAGTAATAGTAGTAGTCGCCATAGCAAAGTTGTATAAAAGAATTCAAAATGATAATTAGAATCATATTTGCCAAAAAAATAATGCAGGATGTATGCCAAATATTGCTGAGCAATCAGCTTGGGCTGAGTCCACGAGTACTGAAAATTTCCAGACATTAGTCTTGCATGTTCCTGACGGGGGCCTCAACAACAGTCCCCTCCCCAGAGAGTAATTGTATAGCTTTAGGAGTAGAACCGTTGCAGAGCTTGCTTGTTGAATAAAACAACAAGGACATGACATGCTCGGGTCGTCGCCTTATGGGAGCTTGAAGGGTAAGGCTTTTCCCTCACCATGACCACCAGCTGGCACACCGCGCATCATGGCAGGGAAAGCAGGTACGTTTTCCTTGCGGTGTGGGGGGCCCATGCCCCTCTGTCCCCCTGGAAAGAAAACACCTGGAATTGACAAACAAGGTGCACACACACACACACACACACAGACGGACAAAGGTTGTATTGGATGGCTTCCCATCTCGAAGATTGTACTGGGGGGGGGGTGAAGGGGGGGGGAGTGTGTCCACGATCAAAACAAGCAAAGAAGGGGATCAAAGAACAAAATCTGAGGATCAAAAAACAAAAAAGGATCAAAAACAAGATACTGCAGGTTATAATAAATTTGGTAGAATGGAGCCAAATCCGAGGATCAAAAAACACAAAAAGTGCTTCAAAACTCAGGAAAACCTCTTGGAATTTGGAGGATCATTAAAAAACAGTGATTAGAAAAACAAGTCTGAGGATCAAAAAACAAATAAGTATATACAAAAAGGTTGATGAAAACTCGTGAAAACCCGTGAAAATTATGGAAATCATGAGAAATACAAAAAATGATGAAAGAAAAAAATCATGAAAAATGATGAAATATGATGGAAAATCATGAAACATGATGAAAAATCATAACATATGATGGAGAATGATGAAAATTGAGGATCAAAAAAATGAGAAAAAGCAGAAGTTGCTGAAAACTCATGAAAAATTATGGAAAGCGACGAAAATGATGAACAAATGATGAAAATATGATTAAAATAATGAAAAACAATGAAAAATGATGACAGGTGACGAAAATGATGAAAAATTATGGAAAATGCCGGAAAACTGACAAATCATGGAAAATGACGGAAAATGCAAATTTATGGAGCATGACGGAAAACGATGGAAAAGAAAGAAAAACAAAGCATGATGAAAAATGATGAACAATAATGGAAACATAATGGACAAAACATGACAAATGATGAAAAATGATGAAGGTTAAAGAGACATCATGAAGAGTGATAAAAAAAGCATGAAACACTTGGAAATCATGAATATGATGAAAACTCGTCAAGTGACGAAAATAATGAAAGATCATGAAAACAATGAAAGCAATAAAAAAGAGGCACAGCCATGAAAAGTATTGAAACATTTGAGAAATGATGAAAAACATTGGAACAAGATTAAACGTATTCTTAAAAAAGCCTCAAGAATGTTGAAAAATGAAATGAAGGACCGGAGAACCTCACATGTGTAGTTTAACTTGAACCTAAGTGAAATGATATCAGGATGCAGTCGAACGCCTAACTAAAGAAGAACAAGAAACCGAGACGATAATTTGGGAGATGATTCTCTGAAAAGAATCTTAGGGGGGACACCCCTTGCCATTTGAGATTTGGGGGCTTGATACTCTGACAAATCTTAGGGGGACACC